>JAUBNQ010000028.1:6035730-6050048 GCA_032353495.1 Ctenopoma kingsleyae
CTCCTCTCCTCTCCTCTCCTCTCCTCTCCTCTCCTCTCCTCTTTTTTGTTTAGACAAAAACCTATGAGTAAATATGACAACTCATCATTTCATGCTGCAGGCAATCAGCAGATGCACCAGTAAGATACTAGTTCCAGCCAAAACATTATCTGATACATAATTCTCTGATACCACTCCTGTAAATATAACGCTACACCCAGCTACACCCAAGTGTCAAATTATCCATCAATCTACATAGACACTGATCAGAATGCCCCCTGTAGTCCATGGTTGCTATAATTTCCTTAAACTGTATTTTGTAAAGCTTCAGATTGTGATTTACTCTATGTGCTTTTTGCACTTACCCAGTCTTCAAAGTCTGAAGACTCTTTCCAGTATGAAGGTAACAAGCACAGGGCACGTGTTGAAGAATAAAATGCTGCAAATAAACACTGGCTGCTGTTTATACATCTCACATATGGATTTTAGTGCCTGTGTGATCTCCAAAGACCTTGGGCCTGCTCCAGTCAAGCGGGTCTACTCATCCTTTAGTGCAGAAATCCAAATAAAACAGAGCTTCCTGGCCAAGCAAAACCCTCTACAGAGCTATTTTCCACTGTCTGTGTGGCCAGGCAAAATACAAGGCGATTTTCTTTTTTTTTTTCATCTTTTTTCATTTCAGCCCTAAGGCCTTCTCACACTGGGAAATACTAGATGAGCCAGATTGGCAAAAACACCCAATCAACACACTTTGAAGGCCCTTCCTAAAGCTGTCCTCTTCCTCTGCTGGGGTAAGTGAAAAGCTTCACCTAACTTCGTACCTCTCCCAGCAGGAGAACTGTTTCCCAACATCTGCACACCCCACCCTGCTGTCAGAGCAACCTTCCTGAACTGTAAACATTTGCTTTGTAGAGTCTTTTATTTCCTCCCATCATTTGCTCAGATACATTTCATCTATACTGACAAGTTGTTTCAAGACCTTCCAGATCACTTGCTGGATATACTTCTTTACACTGCTGTGTTGTTTACCTGTCCCCAGCGTCTTCCAGCTGCTCTCTGCACGTCTATTGTCTTTTTAGATGTCTTCAACAGGGGCGCCTCTCCTTAGTGTGACTCAAGTCACGCGGTCCTCAGGGCCTCAACTTGACTATCCTCTTTCAAAGAGGACTGAAGAGGATTCAGAAACACCCTAGCCCAGCTGTTCGGACAGAAATCCAACACCAGCTGGGTTCTTTGAGACCAGTCGCAGGAAATCCACGGATCACAGTGTCTGCTGCCTTATCATCTTCAGTAATACTGCTGTCCACCTCTACTCTGAGGAACCAAAGTCAGGACATTTCAGTGTTTTAAATGGAAAAAACTTGAAAAACAATAAAGAGGAAAACCAGTTTTCAGGCCATAAATTATTGGTCTATTCAAAGAACTTTCCTTTTCATGAAGCTGCAGCATGTTTTTCATTTGATTGTTGGGATACTATTCTATAATTTTTTAACAAGCCACTCAAACCCTAGACTTTGATGATGGCTCCTCCAGTGCATATTCTGCTGTTTAGTGGCAAATGTGTTCGAGTTTCATTGCAGTAAATTCTTGTTGTGTCATGTGTCTAAAGTCATGTTGTGTTTTCATTAAAACAGGGACACAACTGTGAGTTGAAATTCTACATGCATACATACATTCTACAGCGTGTTTTCTGTAGTGCCATACATTGTGATTGAAAAGCATTTGCCACTAACTCAAAAGCCTGAGCTGCCATGAATGGGACCATACCAGAAACACTTAAAATTAAACAAATAAAATCAAAATTTATAGAAGTAAACCAATTCGAATGGCACATATATCTACCTGCTGAACGGGCAACAACATATTCAGTGCTGATAAGTGTGGGTTGCAGACAGGCCAGTTTAGCACCCAGACTCTATGGAGTTACTATGGAGCCATGTAATACATGCAGAATGTGGTTTGGCATTGTCTTGCTGAAATAACCAAGGCAGTCCCTGAAAATGATGCTGTCTGGATAGCAGCACATGCTCCCCAAAAAATCTTTGCATATCGTTCAGCATTAACGAGGCCTTCACACCTACACTCATCATGGATGCTATGTGCACATACAGTAACAAGCCAGATGGTCCCTCTCCTGTTTAGCTCAAAGGACACAGTCCATCTTAAATGAGCTTTGACTTGTTGTCTTTGTGCTATTTTCAATTAAACATACTGTAGGTTTTAAACAAAGTCACTTCATTTAGTTTTACTTGAAATTTTGCAACGTTTCTGGAAACAGGGCTGTAGGCTAAAATTTCAAAATACCATTTAATTTTCCTGGAGCAATATCATTGATAAACACACCTTATCATAAATCATTTCTTTCACCTTCTCTCCCGGAGGAGCACAGCTCTCAGTGAGTTAAGTACTGGCTTTGAGTTACGGGCTCCTGGCTTTGATAAGAGAAACACCAGATCACGCAGTGTTCTTACTTGTTTTTCTAAATACCCTGCAGGCATGTAATAAATGTAATTTAAGTGTCTACCTGAGTGACATTGGTGCAGCCTCATATTAAATAGAATGAGGTCAAAAGAGACCCCGCTGACACACAAGGACAACAGGACGTACCGTTTAGTGTGACGTCGCAGCAGGAGACAAACTGTGGACTATGAATAGCAAATCACTCCACAAAGGTCCAAGTCTTTAACTAGAAGTCAACTACTTATGGTTTGGTGTGTGACGGAGGAAATTATACTGACGAGGGTGACATGCATGAAATAAATTACACAAACTTGATGAGGGAATAATTGGAACTTGGGATTGTGTAAACGAAGCAGCTGTCTGTGCTGTCAGCTCACTGCTGAGAGAGCAGCTGGGGGAGCTGGGGGGAGCTGTCGGGGTGAAGTGAACGTAGCAGGAGCAACAACATACTGCCACCACACCTTCTGCCGCGAAAAATGTAATTACGTAATAAAGGGGAAAAGTGTTGGGTTAGTTGAAAAAAGTTATTTTTTGCAAATAGTGGGGGATATTTAGAATGTATTTTTCCCTTTATATTACACATATATGTTATACTTATTATTGCTTTCTTGCCAAGAGAAAAAAATACCAAATAATGGCACAAAACATGAGCAGTTTGTCAGCTAGAAAAAAAAGATCAGTTTCAGATTTCAAATGCCTGCACATTGCAGGTGCAGGTGAGACAGAAAGTCAAAAAGGGAGTACAGATGATACCTACATGTATGCAGCAGTAAGGGCAACGGGTGGTGTGTTTGTGTACATTCCCAGAAAACCACAGCTCCTGTTGGCAGGTTGCCCTCCTGTGCCTATTCACTCTTCCAGCTCACGAACCCTTACCCACCGCCCCCCCACCCCCCAACCCCCCTCATATGTTTTCGAATATCACTAAAGACAATTCCAGTTTTGTAGAAGTACTGGTGTGGTTGTATTCAGTGTCCAGGATTGTTGTTTTTTCATTTTGTTTGTACTTTGTGAGGAGAATTCCTTCAGCCAAGCCTCCCTCTCCTCATAATCCCACTGATAATTACACACAGACTGTATTAGACCATGTATTAGGTACATAGACTGTTCCCTCATGTGAGGACCTGCTGTCGTGAGAACTTTGTCGTGACGTGACACAGACCCTCCGTGAGACATAAGTAAGACTGTACAGTAGCATGAATAAGTGACATGGTTTATTTCTTTAAATCACTAAGAAAGATTTGCTTCTGGATTAACTTGAATAATATCTTTGTGGAGGGAAAGAATTTGGGCTAAAAATAAAGTTGTGGTGTAATGGTTTCTGTGGCCCTGTTGGTCTTCCTGCCAGTGGGCTCAAAGTGGGTCTACAGAGCCCCTCTCTCTAACTCAAACCACATATATCGCTGTGTTTTTCATGCATAAATAAACAGAAACCACACAGCCTGACCACGACGAGACAGGGAAGGTGTAAACTGCTCAACATGGGGACCAAGTCACACAAAGCTCTAGTATGCCACTCACGTCAGATGAAGACACGGTAGTTGCACTTCCAGTCAATACTGTGAAATGTTAAAGGAATATTTGGTGTATTTCTGAATTCAAAATGAGGCACCTAGCATGCTGTTTCCTAATGATTCCAGTGTTTATGCTCGGCTTCCTGCTGGTTCTAGCTGCATGTGTGATGGCAGCCTATCAATTGTCCCATTTTTATTAATTGTCCAATGTTTATTATCAAATAAAGTTACATTTTTCTATACAAAAGTAGTATGAGATGTCATTTAAAAGACTCAGCAGATTCTTTTCCTCTTTCCCACAGTCTGTTTCAGTCTGTTTCTCCTGAACCACCTGGGGCAGAGAAGACATCTGCTGCAGCTGTGCAGACTCACAGCTCATGATTACTGCAGGTAAACTTGCTTATTACAGCACTGAAAATGAAGGGCTGTGACTTCCAGTAGGGACAACAATATTTTACCAGTGTGCTCTCCACACACTTATTTCACCATTTGTTATAAACAGTGCTTGAACAGCACGGCATATTGCATCTGTGGAAATATATATGATGGGATTTGTGTGCACAGCAGGCACTCTAAGTGTACTTATATTTATCTTTATAAATGTGGGTATAACTGTGGGTTTGAGGGGTGACTGTTCAGGTACAGCCAGCTGGAGTAACAGTCTTGCCTTTCACTTTAATATGTGGACTCTATGCTATATAGCATAGATAGAAAATGTGTGTTTTTGAAATAAAACATCATTAATCAGCTAATCAAGAGTTGTAAATTATTATAATGAAACACTTGACACAAGCTGCTTGTTTTCTAAGTTTCCTTCAGTGAGAAGAAATTTTGAGCACTTGAAACAAATCTAGCTGAAATCATGAAAAGTTTTTGGGAACATGTCGATCCATAACAAACCAGCTGTCAGGACAATTTTCCACTCTGAACATGAGCCATGCAGAAAAGTGCAAATGAGCAATAAAACAGCTGTTAAAGTTTAAAGGCTCGCAAAATTATTCATACGCTAAATCAGCAAAAGTTTGGAGAGGTTGTTTACTTGGGGGGTTGTTCACATGACAGCCCATGCTGCGTAGAATAAGGCAAACACGAAGGAGACACTCTGGGGTAGCCACCATTTCATATTTGAACTCAGAAAGTGTGAGTTAATTCTCTAAAGACGTTTACACACTGAGGTAAAGTTGTTAAATTCCCAACAAACCAATGCCAATCAAGACACTGGTATACAGTCTTAGACTTACCAATGAGTGACTTCAGTTTCCTCTCATCTTGGCTTTTTAAATACAGAATGCAGACAGAAGTAAAATAAGGTTCACATTGAAATAATCTGAGTTCAGAACTTATCTACATGGATGGATGGAACAAGTCTCGGTGCCCCCGGTCAGAGCCTCTATATGAATGTGACCTTCCCTCTGGTTTGATATTCACCAGACTCTCAGACTTGATGGTGACACCTACTGGTTTTCATGACTTCCTGTGTTTCTTGTGTGTCTCTGAAATTCATCAAGCACATTCTTGACTTTAAGTTAAAATGTCTTAACTACTGGATGACCTGCCATGTTATTTGGTATAAACTCCACAGGATGAACTTACTCCAGTGCCCTCACCTGTTCAAAGCATTACTTTGTCCATCAACATGTCAGAGGTGTCATAAGGAGCATGCTACCATTAGGATGTCTCAAGCATGTTACCACAATTACTCCATTTTGAAAGAAGTTTTTCAAATGTGGATTTCAGCGAATCTCGCTGCTTGTTACTGCTTTGTAAACATGTATTATTTTAATTATTAATAACTAATTTTCTGCTTTTTCCATGCTTAAAATAAAACAGAGACAGACAAACTGTTCACTTTCCATCTTTTATTAGCTGTAATAGAAGCCTGTTGTGCGTCTGTGAACGTGGAGCCCTTTGACATAAAATAACACTCTATTCCTTCCAGACATGCTTTAACATACACTCACAAAACCACACAAGCTTTGGCATCAGCTCGTCTTTATTCATCTGCACGAGTCATTAGATTGCTGAGTCACAGAAAGCTATAGGCTCTGAGCTATAGCTGAGGACATAAACTGCTGGATGCAAATAAGGTTGTAAAACTTATGGCTGCTGCGGGCTTGGCTTTGTTGCAGACGAGAGTGCTTCTTATGAGTCAGAGAAAAACGTGACAGGACACATTGCAAACTGCAGCAAATTCAGCACCAACAAATTACGAAATGTACATGCTTTTCTTTTCTTAAAGGAAAAGCATATACTATCTAAACTTGTAGTGTATTGCATCAGGCTTATTTTGCAGCCATGGCCAAAGTACAAAATACAGAAAACCCTGGTAACAGAGATTTTTTTGTGTGTAAAAAAGGGGTCTACTGTTTGACTTTAAATTGAAGTTTGGAAGGTGACGGCAGCTCTCCTCTGCTTTCCCTCCCTCTGTGCGTTTGTACAGGTGCACATGTGATGTATGTGTTATAGCCACTGTGTGACTGAACACTGACCCACTTCCAACATTTGGCAAGTTGGTACTGCTGACTGTGTCCAGAGCAGAAAGACCCTGAGGCTGAGCAACAAATAGTCCTCTGTCACTGGAAGGAAGCCATAACATGTTTAAATCCCCCAAACCTCTACTTGGTATTTATAGTTTTCTGAAGTCATTGTTCCACATGTATATTTACTGTATAGTATGCACTGTGTACATATGCAAACTTCAGAAAGGCCTGCTCTTTATGTGTGCTATAACACTTTTGCTATTATGATTAGCACCTCAGCTCTGCTTCAGACCTACCACCACCTTTAACCAGGCAGTTAACAGCAATAAATTTGTCAAAATACAGTCAGACTAATGGGTGGCAGTAACAATCGGCATGGTAACCATCAGGCTGAGTGGGCCTGATGGGAAAAGGAGAGTGGGCTGTGTGTTGCCTGACAGGAGCATAATTAACCTTGAACTTTGGGGTTAGCTTACATTCACTCCAGTGCCAATTCAAGCATATTAAAAGCTGAAGTATCAACAGGCAAGTGTGTCCCCATGTGGTCCCCACACTGGCTCCCATTTTTCAGAGCAGCGCTCCCCTGCCACGTCTCTTTCCTGTTCTACATTTGACTGTTGGAGTTGGAGTCAACCAACATGGAGTGGGCTGAAGACGCTGGCAAATTTTAAATTCTGAAACAATCGTATTATCATCCACATTTTATAATGTTAACACAGCAAGTAGTGGTAAAATATGTGTGTTGAGACAAAGTGTTGGACAGAGCAGACCTGCCTTGAAGGATACAGTAAACCTCATGCCTACCGGATCAATGACACTTTCAAATACACCTAGGGAAGATAGAGTCTTTGAATCTCAATACATTCATGCATTTTGACTACAAAGTATTGTTGCACAATAATTTCTTTGTATCAAAATCCAAACGTACCACTAGGTGTCACCTGTCACTACTGCCAAACATACTCCGCTCCGGCTTCTAGCTCTACATTCATACTCAACTGCAGCTCCACTACACTACATAGGTAGATATGTGCTGCGGTTATATCACTGTAGAGAGGAGAAACTAGTTGGGTCACCCTTGCACACAATAACAAAACAGACACAAGTTATATGGGTCACAGCAGACAGCGCATGAATCACATCCTGCCGAAACAAACCGACACATATTGCAAAAGGACATTAGTGACATATATGAAAAGTATGTATTTAATTAGATCAATTCTTTAACAAATAAAAGCCATCCTCAACTATCCACTCAGCACACATTTTAGACCTTCAAACTGTAGGTGGACCACTGAACTTATATGACACACAGAGTCACTTCTTGCCATCTTCTTGCCATCTCCTCTCTCCCTTTCTCTTGGCTGGTTAATGCTGGGAGTGGTGTGTGAATCTGTTCCTCTGCCAGCTCCCTGAACAGCAGCTCTCAGACCTCTGTAGTGAATCTCAACAGTCTACATTACGGTACTGGGTTTGATGGCTGCCTGGCAGAGAGGGGGTTCCCACACCTGAAAGCTGACAGGGTAGCAAAGTTGATTACTGCTGGCAGAGGTTAGACTGCTGTTGCTGGACAGCGAACACTCAATTCAGCCATAGCTGTGGAGCTTTTCTGTTCATAGTCACAACCGCTGCTGTCGCCCCCTCTCTATTTTCTGGGAGAAGGCCAACAGTTTGGGTGTGCGGCTGTTTTCATGGTGCTGAAAAGCAATATTCTGACAAGCTGACATGCCTGTCCAAAAACAAGTGGCATTTGAGCATGAGAGAAGGTTTGGTGGGGCTCTAGGTCTCATGTTTGACCTCAAACTGCAGGCACATGAGAAAGCAGACATGGTCCCACATCAGGGACTAAAGGGACAACTTCACTGCTGTGACACTGGGCGGTGGCAGACAGGCTGCAATATATCAAATTTAGCAGTAAAATCTAAATACATGTCAGCGTTAAAATAAGTATCCTTGAAATAAAGCTTGAGTTTGAAACAACCCAGCTCCTTTTTTGACTTACAACAGACATATGAGTCAACAGACTGGGACGTGAGTAATGGGAGTGAAAATGAATGACTGACACTCTTTCCTTTTCTAACAGCCACTGTAGCTACATGCTATTTTTCCCTTCATAGAAGTTGTCCAACAGCTGAGTTAGGCCCTCATTGGGCATTAGTACATTTTGGCAGCCAGACTGTCCTCGTCTCTGCTGGTCCTCTGACAGTACCTGACTTTGCATTTGTATGAGTTGAGGACAGTTCTGAAAATACTGGTGAAACAAAATTCTTGATCTGCATGTGGTTTATCAGTGCAGCAACCAAACCCACTACTAGTTCTGCCATCAGATGGCGGTCTGGCCTGTGTTCACATGAAGAATGGGCGAGCCCATCCAAAGAGGCTCAGACAAATTGTTGTCAGCTGCTGAGCTCCTCACAGATTTGAGATGCACCAAGAAGTGATTTTGATATATTTTGTGTTTGAACATCTCTTGAGAAGTAGTGGCTTTGCTTCAGGTTTTAAGAACGCATCCATTGTTGTGTCTACTATATGTTGCACTAACATTTTTGTTGTTGGAAGTCCACTGGCAAAGAAAAGAGGCTGCTGGAGGCTGACCGAGTGCAGCTTTCATGTCTGAGGCTAGGATCAGGACTCTTTCCTGTCTTTCACAGGATGTGGGGTATCCTGTCTGGCAGCAGCAGAGAGGGGCGCCCGGCTTCAAAGGCAGGAGGAAGTGGCCAGTGGATGGAGAGAAGTAGGCAAGACAGAGGGAGGAGGCACAGAGACTGAGCCCTGCAGTGGTGAATGGCCTTTTAAGTTCTCTCTCTTGAATTCAGTACATTTTCACATGAATGCAGTAAACACACAACATTAACTTTATGCTGGTGCAAATTAGAGAGTGTTTTTTGTCATTTTGGAGTGCTTTTAAATTGGACAAAGATGTTATAATTTTGTTTACCTACATTTAAAGGAGACACAATTGAGAATGATATTTCATACATTTATTAGAGAGGATTTATTAAGTGTAAAATTCTCTATTCAATGTTGTTAAAGCCAAAGTGGCTGTCAGTTTACTTCCATTAGACCCTTCTTCTATTTACAAGTGAGGGGGCTCTCTGAAAGACCCTTGCAAATCTTGACTTCAGAAATATGCTCAGTTGGCAATGGGAGACACACCCTGTTCCAGTGGCATCTGAGTCATGCAGCAAATGTGTCAAGAGGCATCTATTCTCCACACAAACACACACAGCAAACAAATAGGAGAGAAACACAGAATATCAAAGAACAGATGAGAGAGAGTGGAAGAAAAAAAAACTAGGAGGGGAGATTCCCTTTTTTACATATGTAAAAGTATGTATGAGTCTTTTAAACTCATTACACTCTCCTGTGATTTTTTACTTGTCTTGCAGGTTGACGTGCAGGAGATCAAAGGCTAATGCTAAGAGCAGCAGAGAAGGAATAAAGTAATTATTGCTTAAAAGATGAAACATTTTTGCTTGCCTTCACTGTAAACTCTTTTCCTTGCCACATATGTTTGACATTATGCATCCCGTGCTCCACATTGGTAAAGACATTCTAAGACCTCTAAGAGATCCTGGCTAAAAAGAAGCCTGAGGCACAAGGAAGCCTATTTATAGACCTGGGTCACAACAAGCTGCCACTAATTATTCAGGTTCATCACAAAGAAAGAAATGCAGTGAAACATAAAAGAGAAACTGAACTGGGTTGTTTGGAAGTACTTTATGACAGAGATGGTGAAATTGCAAACCTGCTTCTAACCTGCACGTCTGCCTTTCTTTTCAATAAGTTAAAGATCAGTACATCAGAAATGTAAATACATATATTTGAGAAACTGCAAGGCTACTTCTGCCCAAAACATGCAGGTAAAACTGTCTGAAATATTAAAAGTAGTAGCAGCCAAGAAAATAGTGGCATCTTGTAACAGGTATTCGAACAGATCTTGTTTTAGCTTTAATATGTTTCCACTTCGCCCATGTGGAGACAAGTTGTTCAAACAAGACTGAAATATTATCACCTTGTAAAATTGACATGGCGAACATGTTAGCAAGTTCTGCTTACACATAACCTCCTATACTTTCCTCATTGCAGCAGCATCTGAAAGAAGACATCAGAACTGTGCAGATAATTTGGCAGTTCATGTATATGACCATGTACCTATATACAGGGTATTATCTATATAGCCCCATTGTATGGGTGCTCTACACTGTAGTACCAATAATTTTATGCCTAGGAAGATATGAATAATCCAGTATAAAGCTTAAAGATTGACAAAGATGATGAATGCTCTCTGGTTGACTCTGGCAATAATATCCTGGCTACATGAGTTATAATTTGAGGACATTTTATTTTAAAAGTGTATTAAGTAGGTCTGAACTGAACTGTACTCTTAAGTTTGGATGTGCTTGTTTTTGTCAGTGTCCAGGGCGTCGTGCTGTTAGCCCAGTTGGGAATTCCACATCTTCAGTAGTCTGCACGCTACAGAGATTAGTACCACAGTCAAAACTTTAGGCATAAACATATAAAAATACATCAGGCAGTAAACTCAACTGAGCCAGAAAAGAAATAATATACGTTCATTCATTTACAGTTCCAAAATCCACTAATGTTGCATGTGGTGCGACTGAAATACTTGGCTGAATTCTTATTTGGTCTGTGGTTCTGAGATGGGGGAGTTAGTATTCACAAGAGCAAAAACGTTGGAATAACAAAATGCTCCTGATGCCATAACCTCCTCATAGATCCTGCCAGGGTGTCAACATGCCCCGCAAGAATGTGCTGAGCTCCACTCTGGATGAGGGTCAGATAAGTGTACAGTGTGTGTGTGTGTGTGTGTGTGTGTGTGTGTGCGTCTTCACATGTGTGCAGAATTTGCATGCATATGTGTGGTTATGGCTCTGTCTGCGGGATTCACTATCAGTGTGCGAGAGGGTTTGAGGATTAGTCAGCTGGACCTGCATGAGTATGTGAGGAGTAGGTGGAGATGTGAGATGAAGAGCTTAGGTTATGAAGACTCTTTGGTGCTGAACAACAGCAACTAAGACATTCAGTTATGTTTTAATACAACGTTGTCGTAGCTGTCACTGTATTAAAATGTAAGTAATGAGACTAGATTCATGACACCATGTTTGAAGTTCCCCACATTGCTCAAGTGTGCTTGAGATGTTTCCTACCTGTTGGAACAAATAGAGACAGTGCCTAGAAAAGCTTGGAATTATTATCAATAAAGACTTTACTGCAGGATATCATCACTTCTCATATGGGTAGTTTGATCCCCCAGCTGTTGTTATGGATTTTTGAAGCATGTATAATGGATTAATTGTAGTTAAAGTATTCTACAAGTATGCACGCACACATCAGTAACACAACTGCCCTGCAGCAAGGTGCATAGTTTACTTCCTGTCTCACAATATGTAAATCATATCTCAGTTCTTATGAGGAATATGAACTGGGAGTGGAATTTTTTAGCAGCTGTCACCTTGAGCAGCAGTCGTTCCAGCCTGCTTGTGGTGCCACTGCAGGCCAACTCAGCCCACACACCATGTGGATAAGAAGTGGCACAGCAAGCTTACTGGACTGTCCCATAATCCCCCCCTTAACTGGGATCAGTCACAGTAGAGCTGGAAAAGGTAGGGGATAAACTCTGTGTGTGCATTTGTGTGTGTGTGTGTGTGTTAATGCCTGTGGGCAAACTTAAATCTTTCTCATATATGCAGGTAGGAATTCCTCCACAGTTTTTATCTCAATAGGTCCCCATGGGTTGGTGTACCCGCTTTGTCCAGCATACTGGGGTGGAGGTGCTTTCACTCAGGTGGAAATGCAGACAAGGTCAATGTTTCTAACAAGGGGAAATACAGTAACTGCTATGAAGGATGCTGCTCTGCACAAAGACTGATTCACAGTGCTGATGGGAACATGTGTGCAACACATGGTGAAGCTTGAACAGAGTGAGAGCCACAGGCTGGAGAGGCCCACAGAAAACCTGGCTACAAACAGCCTCCACACATCACCCGCACAGACGTGCACACACACACATTTGCACAAACACACATGTTCATGTACATTCTCCTCTTTTACAAGGGGTCGAAGTTTCACGCCATTACTTTAGTTTCCAGGTAGAACTCTGTGTGTGTGCATGAGTGTGTGCCTGCATGCGTGTGTGACTGAGACGTGGTGATGAGGGATATCCGGTGCAGTGCCAGTGTGTGAAAGTGCCCTAGAACACCCAGAGAGCTCACAGAGCTGATTACAGCTAATTGCTTAGATGAAGCACAGCAGCTGGAACTGCCTAGCTGCCATTCAAAGACACCAAACACACACACACACACACACACAGATCCATACAATCCCTGCCACATACCAATGACCCCCTGGACAGAAGTGAGCTCCCTCTTTGCACCTCACCCCTCATTCCTCTGGCTCCCCGACTCTTGGCCGGATCAGATCTATAGCTCAGAGAACTCTGCAACAACAAGATGACTGAGAGATTGTTGGAGTCAATATGAACTGGCCTGGACTCAGACTGCTGAAGTAGCTTTTTTCAGCTGTGGGGTTTTCCCCCCTTGCTGTGGTATTAATGGAATCCTAAAGATGCTTACAGACAGATGTCTGAAAGACAGAGAGAAATAAAGAAGGAGGGGAAGAGGCAACTTGCAGCCCGCACAAAGCCTGCAACATGCATGAGCTCTCTTCAGGCTTGAAAAGCAATAAAAACATGCGGTCCTAGCTTGATCTGCAGAAAGAAGTCTATGGAACCTGTGCACGTTTTAAAACTCATGAGGGACAGAGGAAATATCAAGCTTATGAATTTGTTTTGTGTGTTTTGAAAGAATCCACCAACCACTTTATCAGCAACCAAAATAATAAATGTAGAAAATGACTTGGAGTCTGTTCAAAGGTTGAAAACACTTGTTTTTAGGAAGTCTGCTAGACTAACTAAAAACATTCAAAAAAGAGCAGGTTTGTTTAGCAACTTCATCAGACTTTTCTGGTGCAAAAAAAAAAAAGATCACTGTTGACATATACACACAGGCTTTCCCCTTCTCCAACCTAACAGAGAGGTTATGTATTACATTCCCCTCTCCTGCAACTGTCTTGCTCCCATTTGTGCTTTTCCATTCCCATTTTTCACTCACTCGCACACACACTAACACACACTACACATATCCTTTCTCCCTCCACATTTTCTTCTGCATCATCTACATTGTCTTTCTGTGTCCCTGACCTTCTTTCCTGCCAATCCTCTGGTCTTTCTCCTAGAGAACAGCTCCTGCAGGCAGGAAATGTGGACTCCTCCGGGTTTGGGCCCACTGGTGTGGTGTTTATTGTCCTAACCTCAGAGAATTAGTATTGAAGACATCAGGTACAAAGTCAAGGGCATCAGAACCAGTGGAGGTTGCAGGGGAGGAAAGCAAAACATGACTAGACTGTGTTGTATATTTGTTCAGTGTGGGGTGTGCGGCTGCCAAAATGAGATGAGGAGAAGGTGGGCTGTGGTGATTGTTACAGAGCTACACCCATTCCTCCAATTGTGCCCTGTGCACCACATCATTCTTTTCCCAACAATCACTTCCTAATTTACAAATTTTCTGATTAGACTGGATTTTGACCATGCATTCCTCCATCTCCTTGAGTCTGACCATGAAATCTGTAAACTGCTTTACCATATGTGCAATTTAATCAGTGGACATGGACAATGAAAAAGCTGCATATGGCATCTTTCTCTCTTCAGGGACAATAAAAAGGGAAGTTAACAAATGAAAACGTGTGTTCCTCTTTTGTAAAATGCCATGCAGAGCAGTAAAAGTTCTCCACAGCAGCAGGGAACAGGAGGCTGCAGGAATGTGCTCTGTCCACACAGAGAGAAGCGAGACATACTTTTTACAGC
>JAUBNQ010000028.1:6055044-6067399 GCA_032353495.1 Ctenopoma kingsleyae
GTGTGTGTGTGTGTGTGTGTGTGTGTGTGTGTGTGTGTGTGTGTGTGTGTGTGTGTGTGTGTGTGTGTGTGTTGGGTGGGGTCTCTTCTAAACGTGCAGGTTCAAGGTCAAAGTGAGATTAGGTTTCCCGCTCAGTTGACACCACTGATAAAAACTGTGGGATATGTAAACACTCTTTCACTCCCTCTCGCAATTTTGTCTTTCTCACACAGAAACACTACACTGGGAGAGAAAGACAAGTATAACCGCACCATTTTATTCTGTCTTTAATGTCTTAACACTGGAAATTTTATCAAGAGTGATTTATCTTCTCAGTGAGCTGCAGATTTCCATGTTTTCTCAGGACAAACACTCTTAGTAGTGACGTAGATCATCGATTAGAAGAAACCGCACACTATATATTGGGTGGGTGCAAACACACTGGGTGCCGTGTTTGCACCCACCCAAACACAACAGTCTGCTGTCTGACTCCTTAACAATACTATGTATTTTTGGATGGTGCCACTGGTCCTATAGTTGGTGCAGCTCCAGGATATTTTTAGATGGATTTTCTTTTAGCATTTTGTTTGTGTTGTATTTAACAGCTAACATGCTCCATTCCTCTTTTCTACTAACGTCTCATGTCTCACCAGAGGTCAGTTGCAGCCTCTCTGCTGACTGCTGCTTTGGGTTTGGCTGCAGTCAGAGGGAGACATGTGTTTGAGAAGAAGGCGGTGGCACTGACAAGGAAGGGTGTGGTAATAAATGTCCAAAATTCATACTAGGGTGGGGGTTAATTTTAGCCCACTTGAGCTGGCAACTAGCAGGGAGGCCCAGCAACAAACATATAGAGGGGAATGAAGGGAGGAGTGTGACAAGGGGAGCCAGAAAATAACTCTTGAGTGACAGACGTAGACTTAACTTTGTCATACAATCTGTCATGCATCCCAGTAATGCTGTATCATGCTATCATGTCTCATTTTCTCTTTGCTGTTTATAAGGGATATATGTGACTAATGTATCTACCACTGTCCACAGTCTAGACACATTAGAGCAGAATGTCCTGTAAACTGGCACCAAAGCTGTGATTTAATTCTGTTCAGAGCAAATAAAATTCAAATGGTATACACATCATTTGCAGCAGAATATGCAATATATGAAATATGGTTTAGATACATGCATATATACTGTTCGCACGCACACCATTCTTGACCATAGCAGTTGTGAGTGTCCAGTTTCAGTAATTTATTAGCCACAGAAGTGAGTGTTTGTGACTATCTGGGTTGGTTGAACCACAACTTTGGTCCAAACCTATTAACTGATGCATTGTCATGACAAGTTCTCCAGAGGATGAACTGTACTGACCTTTCACCTTCTACAATTCTAATAGAATAAGACTTTTGTGCAGAAGACAGTTACTACAAGTTTTCTTTTGACTCAAGCAAATCATTCTTTTTGGCAGTTTCCCAGAACGTGAACAGAGAATGTGGGTGAGGACTTCTTAGCATTTCTGTGTGACGGCTGGGAGTGGATTCACCTCCAGTCCTTGAATCGACCTGCTGGATCTGTTATCTCTATTATCTCCTATGACAGAGAGAAGATCTGGCAAGTTAGAAAAGAGAATAAATCAGGAATGACAGCTAATTTTCATCCGTGTTCAATTGACTATAGAACTTCATTTATCATGAATTTTTCATGTAAAGTGCAAAATGAAGTTTTCTGCATAATGTAGTAAGTGGCAATGCGTAATAGGTGGTGATAGAGGTGCCAGTTGTACAAGCAAGTGCAACTCATTAAGATGTTATCCCTGCAGCAGCCTACCCCGTGCTTACGTGGTGAAAATATTTAATAACAGGTTATGTACCAAATTGAAATAAATAAAATCTCAGCATTTAGTGCCAGAAACCATCATGTTCCCAAAAATGAAGCGTTCCCTCAACATTTGGGTTTGTGGTCTGTCAGTAGTGGTGAAGACTCAAGCTTCCTGGTCAAACACATTCGTGCCCAGTATGCATAGCAGCGACCAGGGTGTTTATGAAGCTGCCACTTCTCTTTGTTCCTCCCTTCTCTTTCCAGTCACTTCCAGTTCACTCTCTCTCTCGCTCTCTCTCTCTCTCTCTCTCTCTCTCTCTCTCTCTCTCTCTCCCTCTCTCTCCGTAATACCTCTTGTTGCCCTGACAGGGGAGTTTGAAAGCCAACACTGGCACCAGGAGTCACCTTTCCAGCAGGGCTCAAATGCCCACCACCATCCACATCCCTTGTAGTCACAAGACCGAGGTGGAACAGGAGGTCAGAATTGAAGGCGGGCCAGGATATTGAAGCCCCCTGCACCCCCCATGCCCCGTGGTGATGGTTACATAACTTCACAACTTGTTGGAGGACACTAGGGGAGGCAGCACCTCAAAGCATATGATCAAAGCACACCTCCATCTGTTTGATCAGTGTCAGATTGTTAGGTAGACTCCACCATGACCTTCCATAAACCTGAGTGACCTCCCCCCGAGCACTCTGCTCGCCCTCTCACTCCCATTCTGAGGATTCGGTTTCAGTGAATTCCCGTTATACACACAGGGACAAATTAGAGAAGCAGTGAGTGAGAGAAAAGGAATGGCTGCAATGACAGAGTGATTGTGTAAATGAGTGGTAAGAAGGTATAAAGAGAGGGCTGAGGTGGCAGTAAGGCAAGCACACAAGCAGACTGCTCGGTGCTTTTCCTGGTTGTCGGTGCTTCAGTCGATAAGATTGATGTTCACTGGGTTTGTGTAGTGTGGGCAGAAGGTGTTTGCTGACTGTGCAAAATGACAGTAGCATTACTGAACCTGAGCCCTGCTCAGACCACCCGTACTGCCTTCAGCTTGTCTCAGTGGTGGCCTTTAACAGAGTCACATTGCCACTTCTCCTCGATCCATGCTGATCCTTAAAAAAATGCTTTTATCATTGCTTGGATCTTATTGTTGTTGTTTTGGGCGTAGTTTCTCTGATGCCAAACCCACAGAGAATTATCACCAATCCCTGTAGTTCCCTTCAGCTATTTTGTATGTTCAGCTCATTGTTGGGATCTATGACACTTTTCACTCATACAGCTCACATCCAGGGGCAGGGTCAGAGAGGTGGACAGGGACGGCATTGCCCCCCAGAAAATCTGATTTGCACACTTTACAAGCAGTATCATCTGTAACCTGTGCAGCCATACTCTAAAGCTGCACTGCATACTCTCTTAACATTTCAATTATCCACAAGCAACTGATGTGTGACAACAATTCAAGTCTCATTTCAGTAGCCTACAAAACAGTGTTTATACATGCTCCCAAAAAACTGCACACTCTGTAACCCTGCTGCCAGTAAAGGTGACACACACTGTCACGACCATTGATTGCGCTCAGAGTTAAACTTGCAGCCCGTGGCCCCTGATGTAAGATTGCACACATTCAATTCTTCTTGGTAACCAAACGCCGTGAGCAGCCATGCGGAAGCCAGCCTCTGTGAACCCACACAGAGATATAAAAAGAGTGCAAGCAAAAGGGCACGCCCTCTCTGTTTCTTTGCCTCCTTCTCTCTACTGGCCTCCATCAGTTGATTAGATTGTGAGTATGGTATATATTTGGCTTAGATAACATATCTAAATAACAGAAACATATGGATCTTGATGCAACACCGTTCTTAGCATTCCTAGTTGTTTGCTTCTTCTGGATTTATGAATATTGTGCTGCTTATGGTCTCATTAAGTATTTTGTTAAATTAGGCTTTGAGGTTTGAATTAATCAAATCTGCTTTTTTGCTTTATTTGGCAGCCAACACTAACATACTATCAACTTGTAGTATACTGTTAATACATATGAAGCAACATCATCATCAGTCAAGTATGTAACTCTTCTTTTGGCTCTACTTGGTCATGAACAACTGTGACTTTTTCCTGGAGTTTACAGCTCTAGATCTGAAAACAAACCATAAAACCAAATCAATAAGTTGAAAGATGCTAAAACGCTTCAAAGCTTCGGGGAAACTGCAGAGTCAGGTGCGAAGTATGTGTGGGTTTGTGTCTATGAGCTAACCCTTTACATGACACATAGGTATACGACCCCTATAAACATGTTATTACAGGAGCTTTAAACCAAATGTTAGGCTACTACTCTAGTTATTACCAGATTTCCTATATGCTCTTTGTGTCTCAGTCTTCCACACACAGTTGATATGAATGCTGAATATACATGGTCACCTTGATTCATTCCTGTTCAGTCAAGAAATAAATTGTGACTAGGCCTTTATCGAACAGGATAAAAGAAGATGTTATTCAAAATATTGTAAAAAAGAATGCGTTAAAAAAAAAAGGAAACAAGTTGTGCATTTGTATGTCTAGACAGAGAAAAAGAGGTAGAGAGAGATGGGATAACAAAAAGAGAAAGAGTTCTGCAGCTCTGTCTGCACTCCCATGTGGATAGAGTGTCGAGGTGTTGAAAAGGCCCATTGAGCCAGAATGTACAGAGCACATAGAGGGAGCACCGATCTGTCCACAGCTTACAGCCGCTGCTTTGCTCCCCACCGCCTCCCACCCACCAACTCTTCAGGGCCAGTGGAAACATTCCCACTGCGCACACACAATGCGTGTATAACACTTGTGCAAGAGGAAGGAAGCAGCCAAGAACACACGTAAAAGCATGTAAACAATCAATACACATACATTTTATTTGTGTGTTTCTCCACAACTTCAGTTCTGCAGATGAGACTGAGCACTCTTTGCCTACATGTTGACACACAAAAATCCATTGCCATTGTGGGGCATTCAAAGGAATCTGTTTCTCTGAAATGCCACGTCCTTAACAGAAAACGCATGGAAAGCCTTCACAAGGCCAACATTGTTCCTCAGCCCTGTTAAAATGCACATGGAAACATTGTTGAATGAAAAAAACCTACTGTAGCACTGTGGGTGAGAATTCAGGCTGCTGGCAGAGCTCTGGAAGTGGGTGAACAAAAATCTGCCCTATTATTTGTGAGGTATGATATTAGAGTGAAATACAGCACTGTTTTTTAAGAATTGTTGATAAAGAATAAGCAAATCACATATTTAGTTTACACTGCAAATTGAACAAAACACGTGAAAAAGCAAAACAGTAGATGACAAATTTCGACAGGAAATCGAAATACTTATGATACAAGAGAACAGCAGCTAACACGCTGACATATTACTCAACTTAAAAGACAGAGTTGTGCAAGAAACAAAACAGCCTGGTGGAAAAAAATCCGAAGCCAGATATCAATGGTCTGTGTAGCATTAACTCCTCATGAATTGTAACATATTTTCAAGAGGAACAGAGATGGCTGACTGGCTCAAGATGACTCATACCACAGCAGGAATCTATCAATCAGATCAGCGAATGGCACACTATACACTAATCTGACTGATAAAGCTCTCAAATAAGGTGCCTGCAGTGCTCCACAGTCCACAAGGCTGAATTGAAAGCTTTACTGCAGGTCTAATGAGCTGAGAAGCAGCAATGTGTTTGACACGCTGTGTTGATAAGGCTATGGGCAGCATAAGCCCATTTTACAGCCTAATGTTTTGTTTTTGGTAACTCTGCAGGCTTAGATGCATCACTTTGGACAAATTGTCCCCTTGAAATACATCAGAGTAGAGGGTGAATGAAGGTAAGTCGCCATCCTCATGTTTCTCCTGGATGTATAAATAAGCAACTGTTTAATATTTCCATTATCAACTGTACAAGGAGAACACGGCAGTGTTGTATTTACAACTCAATCTGCTAACTTCATGTGGCCCAGAAATTAATGAATGCAGGTTCATCTGTCCTGCATGAGAGTTGGGGTACACCCTGGACAGGTGACCAGTATAGCACAAGTCTGACATATACAGACAGACAACTATTCACACTCACATTCACACCTAGGGGCATTTTAGAGTCACCAGGTAACCTAACTGCATGTTTTTTGGACTGTGGGAGGAAGCCAGGGTAGCTGGAGAAAACCCATGTAGACACAGGGAGAATATGCACATCTACCTGGTACCTGGTTGACCAGTGGATTTTTAGTAAGTGACAGTGCTAACCACTTATGCTGCCCAGTTTAGGTACACTGCTAACTTAACTTCACCACTAATTGCAAGTAATCTCAAATGAGTTCGTCCTTTGCTTTAGGCGCATCACTTCATCAGTTACCAGCTCGTGAGCTCAACAAGACGCAGCCAATGAACCGTTATTAGCTCATTCAAGGCAACAGGGGGAGGTGACTGCAGCATATGATATGTGCTACCAAAACTATGGCTGATGGCCAAAGTACTCCGTGTATGTAAATGTAGCCAAGGTTTGAGAAAGGTGATAACAGTTCTTTCCATGCTGGTGGAGGTGTGATGGGTGGAGGAGTCAGCAGGCTTCACCTCTCATCCAGTGCACGGCAGAGCAAACACAAGAACCACATCAAAGCAGCTGAGCCAGGCCACAGTGCCCCTGTGTACTGGTTTGTTATTCTCCTCCGAAGGTTAATTACAGTGGGGCTTCAAAGGGCTGGCTGGCCATCTGCAAGGAATTTAAAAGTTGAAGTCTGAAATTCCTGTCAGGCCAAATGAAAAAATAAACAGACCAATCAATCAGTACACTGCTAAATTACACACCCACTCTAATGTGGTTTGTAGGGGGTAATGGCAAGTTAATGTCTTTAAGAGAAAATAGCTTTTGACCATCAGGGCGAGACTTGACACCTTCATAATCCAATCTGCAGCATGGTTCACATGACAAGGTTATGTGAGGGCATACTGCTGTACAAACAAGCACAACGAGAACTAATGTGACATACAAATCTCAGAGACAGACAAAAGTTTGATTTGGGGGAGGGGGGGTCACAGAGTGGAGAAAAATGCAAAGAAAAAGAGGAGAACTCAGTGAAAACACAAGGGTAAGGGGAACTTATAAGGGAATTCCTTTACACCTCCAGCACCTAACCCAGCCATGGTTCCTGCCCTGTGCCATGCAATAACTCTGTGAGTGGCGACAGTGCATTTCAAAGCCTGCTGGCGTCCCTGGCAGCTCTCATTAGTGCTATGAATAGTCAGCTATTTGTGTTTGTGCAACTGAATCCTGTTTTTTTTTATGACTGTTTACCATGGAGAGAGTTTTGCTAAGAGCTCCGTCCACTAATAGGTGTCACACATAAAAGATATCCTCTGCCAGTGCTGGGTCAAACAGAACCACAAATAAGCATTTGTTTTCCCTTCCTCTGAGAACCACATGAGTGGGGTTTATTGTATCAGCACATTTAAAATGGAGTCTGGTCAAACTTATAGCACATTAATTGTAGAATATGCTTCTCTAAACTTTCTCACACTGATTGCATGCCTCCATATGGTAAACAGTACAGAGCTTAAACAAACTATAAGAAATATATACGCAAGTACTACGAAAAGTCACGCGTCTGTTTGCTACTCGTCAACTTTCCCAAACCTGCAAACCACTTCTGTTTATTCTAACAAGGCACATAAGGCTAAAAGAGAAGCATTAACTGGGCACAGTGCTGCAGAACCTCTCAGCCTGTATTTATTATTCTAATAAGGAGAACAGCCATGTGTAATTGCTTGAACAGGTATGTGTGTGTAGGTATGTGTGTGGTTTGTGTCCCTTTCTTTGGCTGTGAGTACACAGGTTGAATTGAGAAGTGGGTCCCTTGCAGAGCAGCAAAGTCAGCCTCACGCGGTTTTAATGCTTCCTGGTTGTTGTTTTATGTGTCTACATTGAATGGAGCCACATGCTATCAATAGACATGTGGAGGAAATATTCAGCTTTGACAACGCTGGGTCCATTTAGTTTAACATATAACTGGGTAAATCTAGAAATGAATCAGTGCAAATGTAGGCATCACTTCTGCAGCCATCAAAAGCTCCTAAAAAAAACAACCTTGTTAGGCTGAAAAAGCTTTCTGTGGCTTAAGGGCTTTGACAGGCAGGATTAATTTTTGGTGTTTACGACAAAAGCAGAGTCTTTGCGCACATCTGGGTGTGCCTCAGTGACATGTGACAATCTGGATGATGCAGGTGTGCCATTTGTTGTGTGAGTCACCGTCTGCAGTCTTCATACAGCCACCCTAAAGAGTACCCAGCAGCTCAGGGGTGTGTGTCAAGCACCCACCCTAAAGCGCTAAACTTGCTCAGTAGCTACACTCCTTACATGCCCATGCTAGCAGGTTTAAAAACACACACACACACCATTAAATTTGTGCATAGCAGGATGAAGCAAGCTCACTGCCTAAAGATGACTTGTCAGTGCAAAAGAAACAACATGTCAATTGAAAATCAACAGACAAATATGCAGGCGTGTGTTTAAGAGTAATTATTTTCCTTCTGAACAGAACATTGACTTGCATGGAACTGCAGCAGAAACAACTCTGTTATGTAACTCTTAAAGTTATTTGCGCTTTACATAAATCTAATCTGTGATACTAACATCTGTTTTGATTACAGGAACAGTGCAACATTTTGGAAAATGTTCTTGTTTGTCTTTAAAGAACAGTTTCACATTATCCGCTTTCTTGTTTTAACATTTTGCAGGGAGCCGATGACATGCAACAAGGGCCACCAATGTTGATGTGAATCAAACTTAAAAAAAACTAAAAAAAAATAACTAATTGTCCTTTTACCAAGGGTGAATTCATTGAGACAATTTCACCTTTATTCTGATTTTCCTTAAACCGCGTAACAACTTAGAAATGTAATTGAGAAATAAATGTTTCATTTTGTCAAGGGTGATTGGATTTCAAAGGATTGTTATGGACAAAACACCAAAGCACACAGCACTGATGACTCAGTGAAATGAAGCTCAAAGGTTCAGATACCTCAAACCACATGACCCTAGATCCGGTCTCAGCATAGCCGCTGGTTATTTGTGTCCCTCTCACTTTGCCTGTTGCCCGCACTGTTAAACAGACTAGATTAACATTTCCAAAAAACAATAATAGGGATTAATATTTTAGGTGAACCACTGCAGCCCTAGAAGACACTGAGGTCAAATAGTTTGAGCGCACAGTGTGATGGAATAAGAAAAATCTCATTCCTGCACTTCTCAATTATCACTTTGTCAGCTCAGTTCAGTTTAATCTCGGTACAACATACAGCCATCACCTCACTCACCTGTACCCTGAGGAGGACATTTCAATGAGTTGCCATATGAAGAGTGATGACTTTAAATATATCCATCAGCAGCATCGGTACTAAATCTTCATCATGTTTATGGCCTCTCAGTGCTGAGGGAGTAGAGAGGCAAGAATGTGGCCTTCAAAGATCCCTTGATTTGCTAGTTTTCAGCTGTGTTGTAAATGCAAATACCTCTGAACTAGTTTTCAGTAGTAACCCACCATGTAAAAGATGCAGGCGAATACACTCACATAACCTAGTGATGGTTTTCTTTTGAGTTCTCTTCAATCAGTTGTTGGAAAGTATTTAGGAACAATTTTAAGTTATTTTTACTTGGATATTTCAATCTTCTGTTTTTATATACTGTATTTTGAGTACTCTACATTTCAGAGGTGAATATTGTACTTTTACAACTATATTAATTTGATAACTTTTTAATTTGATAGTTACTACAATACATCAGTCATTGTTGAACTCCAGTGTGAAATTCACAAGCTACCCAGTAGTACATAAAATAATCCAAATTATAATTACAGATTTCAAAACATGTGATAACCGAAAGTGTGTATAAAGTTAATAATTAATAAATTCCATTCTACACTGTGATAACGACACTGTTACTCAAGCAGATGATCTGGGTACTACGCCACATCTTGACCAATTCAGCTCCACAGGTGACCTGAAATCTGTACTTTGCAGAACTGATGTAATCTCCAAGAAGATCCTACCAGTCTCAGCAGCTTGCTGAGAAAACAGAAACTTTCTATATTTATTAGATAATTGCAAATTATTGCAGTGTGATCATTATTAGTCTAATTGTATTAATTGTGTTATCTGACACATCAAAACATTGTGAAGGTTTGAACCGTTACAATGCATGTGGTCTGGGGTTGAGGTGAGACCACCACTGGAGATAAGTGCCACCACTTCCCTTACTCCTGTCCACAAAAATGTTCATAAGGACTTCAAATTACACAGAGGATGTAAATGAAGTCTTATTTACAAACACCAGGCAGTCTAAACGCTGTGTAATTTTCCCCAATATAACTGTCAAGGCACATTACACATTTGCCAGTCAGGAAAGCTACTGATTTAGTACAATTAGAAGCATAAGGCAGCAAAGAGTAGATTCACCGGGTCAAAAAACTTAAAGTTTGTATATGTTTCATGCAAAACTGAATCTGACCTTTTACATTTTATCTCACATCATTCATGTCTTTATACAATTCCCTATTTTGAACAGTCCACCAAAACAAAAATGGTTTTAAGATCGATTTTGTCAAAAAGAAAATATTTCTGTAGAAGAAAAATGCGGAGAAGTCACCAGAGAAAGAAGCAGGGACTGTACTGACTCATAAACGTCATAAACGTTTCATCTCCAAGCTCAAAGTGCCATAACAGCTCTCAGTCTGTCAGTCAGGAGCCTGGAGCGCTTAGTTACAAATGAAATGCAATAATTCAACGGCAGCACAATGCATTTAACACTATGATAAATACAGTTTGTGATGACGCAGATGAGGGGAACTCAAATCAAACTAAGATGCCCACATGACACAACAACCCAGTCTCCCACTACAGCTATAAATCACTTCTACTTTTTAATCAGTCAAAAAAGAAAAATGAACGTCAGCTGCCAAAAACTGCACATTAAATTCATTAACTGAGTTCTTACAGTAGGGCAGTGCATACAGAGTGGCATTTAAAAAGCCATTTCTAATTCCACTGAACATAAAACTTGAGCTGTCGTTTGAACTCCGCCTCGTCCCACTTTCTTTGCGGTATTTGGGCTTTGTGAGGGATAAAAGCAGCCTGTGAAAGTGGATCGGGGAAAATGGACCAGTTGGCTCACAGCACAGAGCGGCGAATAGAAACACATCATTCCTCCTCTCCAACTCAAACAGGGCCCCCAGCTTAACGGCAGAGTTGCACTTGCCACAACTTTCAAGGCTCTTTATAGCTTACATATGCACAAGTCTTATTACGACTTTCTGCTCAGGGGCTAATGGATGCAGTCAATGTGAAAATATTACATACTGAAATGTCCATTAGGAAACTGTTTTCTCTTTCTGTATGCGTCTGTCGGTCACGTCGAACAGCTAAGGAAGCTGAAGGAGGCAGCAGCTGTAAGTTCTGCTGCAGTTGGCCGAGAGTTAACGTCGCCCACAGGTCATCAAGGCTCTGTGTGGACTGATGGGACAGTGGTTAGGACCAGACCTCAGTCCAGCCCCACACAGCTGAATAGAACCGCTGCCAAAACCCAGCTGAGGCTCAAGTTTGAACCCTCACATCCTTTGTAAAAATGTGCCACAGTCACATCTACCACTCTCTTAATCACTGCGGGATGAATTCTAGGAAACCAAATTACAGCGGTTTGTCTAGACGGGATCATGTTCCAGCCAGGTTAAATAATATTTCCAGAATATTTCAGGCTTTTTTTTAAAAAAAAACTGTGTATCAAATGGTTTGCACTGTGTGTGCCAGAAAGGGCACACAATACGAAAGCATTTGAGAATCAATTTAGCATAGCTCAGTGACTCACACTTTCCTGTACCTGGTAAACAGTGAGCTAACTCCACCTGTCTGGTATCACCAGCATATTAAATCAAAGATACAAATCTGAGTGATTCACTTTATGTCACATCAGGAGACGTGAAAGTCCTCACAGGATGTCCTACCTTTAGAAAATAACATCCAGGAATGTGGCAGCCACTCTGAATAATTGCTGTATATGTTTCACAAGATTACGTCCTTCCTCCTGACAGAGTTCAGACACTTTTAACCATGAGGATATTGTTCACATACAACACCTCCATGTTCAAACTGTGACTCGTTGTGAGGAATATTTTAGTAACAAGTGGTCAGAGAGTAGGTACCACTGAAGACAGCGAGGTCACAGCTTCTGTTTGTTTGTGGTTTGGAGAGGCTAAAATTTTAGTATTTAACGTTGACTACTTTTCAACAAAACAATTGTCAAGGTGGTTAGAATGAGGTTAAAACATTAAAAATGTGTTAATTCAAACAAGGTTTGTGGGAAAATCTCTCCACAATTAAATACTAAATCAATATATACTGACACTAAAATGAATTACTTAATTAATATCATCATATATACATACAATAATGATATATTTTATTAGGTTTATATACTAAATGTATTGTATCACAACATACTGTATGACATGTTGTGTTATCTTAATATAATGTTTAAAAGTTTTTCTCAGGACCACTATTACTGACAATACAGACAAA
>JAUBNQ010000028.1:6067499-6119826 GCA_032353495.1 Ctenopoma kingsleyae
GTATGACATGTTGTGTTATCTTAATATAATGTTTAAAAGTTTTTCTCAGGACCACTATTACTGACAATACAGACAAATTTTATTTTAGTTTTACACATTTGCACATAAAAGCAGAATAAGAAGAAGAGAAATAAAACAAAAACAAAGTGTGACTGGAGAGAGCAAGCAAAAGTAAAGCCTCAACCTCCTTTCTCAGCCATCATGAGGCTGAAAAATGTGAAAACATAGTCTCCGTTTCAAAACCACTTTCCAGCAGAAAGTTTGATCAGCCAATCGGCCTTCACGCAAGGCTGCAGAATGCATTCTTAAGACTTGAGAGGAATAAACATAGGCTCTTCTGTTAACCTCTGCACCCTTTTATGTGTAGCTCTGCAGAAATGTTTACATGTATCTTCCCAGAACTGTAATTCCAGTTTTAGCTCGCTCTCAAATGTAAAATAAATCATTTGTGTCCATAGAAAAATGCCAGACAGAAGAGCATCAAATCTTACAGTAAATATGGGCCTCTCGTTCAGATGCTGCTGACTATTTAATAATTGCCTGTATGTCCTAGTGCAGTGAACGTATATTATAAATAACTGATATCCTGAGCAGTTTATTGTAATTTTTATTAATCTCCACTGATCCCTTTTCTAGCCAGCTAACACCAGTCTCTCTAATAAGAATTAATTTATGTGAAGCAGGAAATGCACCAAATACTAAACATACTTACACAAGCTGTTTCTGAGCACTTAGTGGCAATGAGGTAAATCAATGTTTTTACACTGTATATGTGTGCAAAAGCACATTTCATCTAGTCTAACAAGTTGTGGCAGGAGCATTTGGTGTGGCACTGCAAATACGCCTAGTTCGTGACTCTTTGCGTTTGTTGCTTTTCTATGTATGGGTGCTTCTATTAATGTGCGTGTGTGTGTGTGTGTGTACAGGTTGAGACACGGGCATCTAAACACTGCCTGTTTACCCACAATCATGTTGAGCAACAGCTCACAGTTGTGTGTGCATGAATGAATGTGTTGCAGAGAGTTACCTCCCTGAGCCCTGAGGCCAGACAGCAGCTGCAGAAAACAGGGACCCGTCAGTGTGTGTCACTGCAGACGAGTGTGACTCACAAGTCTACCATCAACATGTGCCTTTAGGCACTTTCAGCGCTGATCAATTTTCTAACATTCATTTCTAATTTTCTATAAGATTTCAGTGGAAGACATTAAGTGTGTTTTTGATAGGATGACACAATGGCCACTCTGCAGCAGGGTGAAGTATTTCAGGGGTTCCAGCGGTTTACACTTAAGATCCTTCAATTGAAAATGTAATCGGAAAAATGTGAGGAATTTGCTTTCCTTTCAAGTTGTTACTTGGCAGGACTTTTCCAGACACCTCCAGTGCACATGCAACTGTTAAGCAGGGATTGAAAGTGTCGGTCTGTGTCTTTCCTCTTTCCAAACCAGAGGTATGAGGTTTGACATGCTGAAAACCACAGACAAACACACATTAACCCACAAGTCTATCTTCTAAAATGGCCCCGCTACTTTACATGACCCGACTGGGCCAGTAAGGAAGAGAGCAAAGAAGGAAGGAAGCGTCAATCAGTGGAAAGAGGTCCATCTCTGAGAGTTCAAAGGTCAGCACTTCATTGAAGAGGTAACATCAGATTGAAGATGGAAAAAAGGAGACGTTGAGCTGTGGAGCGAGACATGAAGACCATGTATGAGTAATTGAGTGAGTGACTTAGAAACTGAATAAGTGAAACTGTGTGGCTGTGATGAAGAAAGAATCTCAGATATAAAATAGTGAAAGGCAGGCTGGTGACTGGATGACACAACCCACATGTGGTATGCACACATAAAAATGTAGGAGTGTAAGGTGATCCACTAAATCAGCTTTAATCGTTTTAATTTTATGTTATGAGGACTCATTTATGGTCCACACACAAAAACAAAATATTTGAATAATATACATTTTCCAATGATGAATGAATATTGCATATGTAAATCATAATGATAGTCCAGCTTTAGATCATTTTGTCTGTTGTTGTTGACAATGTCGATACAGTACTGATGTAAATATGCTGCACAAAGACTAATAAAACTATCTACATGCATGTTGAGGATTCTTAACACTAAACCACTACCAGTCTATTTTACTGGTGAGCCTCCACAAGAAAAGTTGCGAAGTTGAAAGTACAGATACATTATCCTTAACAATGATCTGTGAGCTGCTGTTGCATTGTTGGTGGATTTCAGGAGTAAGAATACACCTGAAGGCCACCTGAATGTCTCACCCAGGATGCTCGCCAAGTTGGAAACACATGGAAGGCGATAACACCGCAGGAAGAAACACATGGACAACAGTTTTCACCTCTGGAGACCTGCCAAGTCAGGATGTGGTTTGTCGCCAGGCAAACTGTCCTCCACAGCAGATCCTCTGACCTCAGATCCTGAAAACGCTCCACCTGATCTGAACACGTCCTGTAAGTTCTCCTTAGCTTTGTCTTTATTTAAGACTCTACAAAAGAAATAAAGATGGTTTGATAATGCTGATTGCTTTTGACAGAGGCACTGAGTGTGATTACAGTGCTCCATGTAACTTTGTATCGTGTAAGTGAGAAGAAGTTGGCAGGACTTCCACTCCAAATCAGCAGTGGCTTTGTTGAACTAAAAAGCTATTTATTTTAACCTTAATTACTTAACATTCATATTCAGTATAAAAATAAGGAATAAAATGACTATAACACACTCTGCAGTCATTTTAAGCAAGTGTTTAATAATGTACAAGTAGGTAACAACAAGATATAGTATAACTTAAAAGTTATACTTCATTCTATTTCATGTGGAACAAGGTCTTGTATAGTTTTAAAGGCATTTTCTCAATTGGTACCTTCTTACATGTGTAAGTCCTACATGGATTTTCTACAAAAAGTCTAACACTTTTGGATTTCACAGATTTTTTGCAACTTCTATTAACAAAATGAAAACAATGTACCAAACATTGAGCACATTTTTCCACATCTACCACCTGCAAAAATGTCCTCATGTGTAACGAGTGTTACAACCCAATTATTAGTTTGACAAGAAAAAATCTCGTTAAGGAAATTGTTAAGGTGATGTTTGGTTGAAAGCTCCCAAATCTGAAAAAGCAAATACGTAAACCGTGACATTTTCTACAAACAAAGGTCAAAAATGAACTTTTACGCACAAATATCCAGGTTTCAGTCTGGACAATTTGCTTCATTCTCAAGAGCTTCTTTTTCTTGAGAAATGGGTTATGTAAGGAAATCAAAATATTGAACACAAACTAATCAGTTGTGACTGAAATATTTACCAGATGGAAACATCCTGACTTTGTCACTGAGGTTGTTCATCTTCTCCAACTTCATATTCTGGATCAGACTTCAGTTCGAATGTGAACTCTTTTTTCAGAAACTGGCATTTTGAAATAAAGCCCATATATCTGGTGTTGTCAACCACTGTTTTGGGCATAATTCAGCCCACTGGAAGACCCCCACAAGCTGGCCATTCAGATCAGAGGCACACCACATGAGCTCAAACAAGCCTTTATAGTCTAAAGGCCAGAGGTGCTGTTGTATAAAGAGCCATTATAATATGTATTTGCATTTTTTTTACTTAAAACTCATATAATGTTGTATCAGTGGAGCCCTAAAATAAACTACTTTAATAGTTGATATACTACTTATACTACTGTACTTGTGGCATTATAGTTGCAATCACTTTTGGTTATTTTGTGTAACAAAAGAGAAAATGATCAATTATCACTTTTTACATTCTAAACACCAGGTCTTTGTGTAAACTTTTCAAAACAAAGGTTCATCACATTAGTTTACGCACAAGCATGCAAACATAAACTTGAGCTTATGGATTTACACACACTCACACACAGTGAAGCTAGGGGAATTCCTTCAGCAACACTCAGGCCAAAGCAGGCATGGGTGGTCCATGCTTGTCATTATATCCCCGCAGGCATAAAGGCAAACACAAAGTACCATGGGAAACACAACCTATCCTGATGTCAAAGCACTGGAGACACTATCAATCTGGCAGGAGACAAGTCATGAACTCTAAGTGAAACACAAATCACAGATTGAAGCCTAGTGTCAAATCAACCAGGCAGTGAGTTAATATTCCCATGGCAGAGGCAACTTAACAGATAGGAAGCTCTCAGGTGAAAATAAATCATGGACAATAAACCTTTCAGTCACTGAAGAGGAAGTCACAGCTTATTTGTTCTTCCTACAACCTGAGCTCAATCACTTTGGTTTGGTCTAATCACAGAGATAACATAACAAATATTATGTTACTGAGGTGAGCTGCTCAGACTGCTGTCACACTGACATCAATCTCAAATTGTTGCATTTGATTTGGTGCCTTGAGCAGCCTATGCAAAGCTCATAGGCAAATCCAAACCACAGGCCTGGGCAAACACACTGAGCAAACAGGCAGGGCTGTTGTCAGGACCGAGAGCGGGACTTGTTTATGCTACAAAAGCACAGGGAGATGGGCAAAGGACAGGGCCTTGTCTTTAGTGTAAAGATCAATGTGTCCAAATAGAGATGAATAGCACTGGAAACATAAACAACTCTTGTCTCTCAGTCCTCTACCTCTGCAGTGACCTTTTCGTGTCTTCCTCGGCTCCCTCACATAGCCGTGTTTGCTCCCCCGCTGAGCCTGGCTCTCCCTGCGGACAGTGTACACCTTGTTTAATCAATGAATAACACAGAGAATCGACACACGGACACAATGCACAGATTGTATCTCTGTCCCCTTTTAATGTTTCTCAGAATGGATACTGTTGACACTGCTGCTCTCTGGTACGTGATTTAGATCTTTTACTCATGGGTGACAGCTGTATCTAAACCACAGACTCACTGTTGGCTGTCTGCACAACAAAGCTGATTTTTCGATGGCCCCTCATGTGTAGAAATGATCTTGCTATATTTACCCATAGATTAACATAGATCCACATATGGATGATAAAGATCCACAAACAAAGTCTCCGTCCTGGAGCACGTCAGTAGGCTAAATCAGCCACATTGCTCACTGTAACACATTAAACAACAGCAGTTCTCGTGTTTACCTATCGACTGTTGACACAAAGCAGCGAGGAAGTGAAAGAGTGTCAGAGGAAGCAGCGTGCAGGTGAATCACTGATTACAGCTGAGAGTGGATGAGCTGCTAGCATGCGAGGCCAACAGCTGTGGAGCCTCAGGGGAGTCTCAGTAAGGAGGTCACAGAGAGCAGAGTCAACTGCAACACACCAACCGAAGAGCACAGTCCAAAACGTAATGTGGAAATGATTTATAACTGTTGGACAGTTGTGAAAAACATGTGAACAACACCTCTGTCACGACCACAGTGTTGATTTATGTGCAGCATTACAGCTTATAAAAACACTGTAAAGAGGTTTCCAATAAGTAGAGTTGAAGGCACTTGTCATGTAGCTAATTTTTAATACGACACGGTTGAGGAGGAATTTTAGGATGTTCATTCATTTTTCAAATTGTAAAAATAAAATTAAAATAATCTAACATCCAAAATACAAAACTTGGATAATCTGCAAATCTAATTAGTTACAGCCTCTAGAGACAGAGGACAAGCTATGACTCTTTTTTTTTTTTGTCTTTCAGTGTCAGGTCACAGCAGCTTTTCTTGTTAATGCAACTGTAACTATATTACACATTCCTTCATTTCTTATTGAAATGTAATTTCCTACTTTCTTAGATTTAATTTCCTTTTCAAACAAGAAACTTAAGTGAACTGAATAATAAAAAATAAATAAATAACGGCAGTTTGTTCACAAAATGTAATTTTTAAAAAAATGTTGCAGCTCATTAGGCTGTATCATAAGTAACATGCTAAGTAAATACATTCATTTATTGTCTCACTATATGTATGGTATAGTGCAGAGTAATATCACAGACTCAGTGAGCCATTTTATAGGCAGCCATTAAAACCTGTTTTTCAGTGCTACCGTGGTCTGTTGGTGTTGTGATCTGTACCAGCATTGACCCATCTACCTCTGTGGGAAGAGATTAGAAAGGAAAGGCAGAGAAGAAACGTGGTGATGACAGAGTGGGGAGGTGGAGCATGAAGATTGTCTTCTTCATCCAGGCTGGGGTCTCCACACATTAAAACCAGATGCAGCCAGTCTCCAGAGAAGTGAGGTGTATTATGGATTGAACTTTGAGGTCTGGATGGCATATCTAGCAGGCTCGTCCATCATCAACTCAAATGCTCGCCGACTCCGTTTTGAGGCAGGTCAAAGTGACCTGAGTGGAGGTGTGCAGGTCACGTGTGCATGTTGAATAAACAACTAGTGTTTATGTGTACATTGCCTATCTGCGAGCTGGAGAAGATTCATAGGTGGGAGTCTGAAGAAGAGCGTTGTGTGTGGAAACCACAGTGACGTCCCCACCGGTTCAAAACAACCTCCCTGCCAGGATCGGCCTTCTCTGTGGTTTGTTTACACTGAGAGCTATTCCAGACAGCACGGCACACTGCACACCTAAAGAAAAGACTTGAAAAATCGGTTACAGGGGTGAAATGAGAATCTACTTCTGTCTGTCTGTCTGTCTGTGTGTGTGTCTCGCTTACCCTCTTGCATTGAAACAAACACACACCTGTATTATCCCCATTCTTTTCCAGACTCAGTTCATACAGCTGGCTTGGCAACATTATGTGAATGTGGTGAGATCGAGCCAGAGAATTCTGCAGATCAGGAATGTGTGTGTGTGTGTGTGTGTGTGTGTGTGTGTGTGTGTGTGTGTGTGTGTGTGTGAGCGAGCAAGAGAAAAAGAATATTTCTGCATCTATGCATACAAACATGTTTGTGTTCTCATGTTTTTGTCTGTCTGTGTGTGTGTGTGTGGCAGGATGTGAGGGGGAAGGATGATGGAGCACTGAAAAATGAATCACCAGCAGACAGTTTGAATGTCTTCCCTCTTCTGTGAATGCCTCAAAGCCTCCTGGGACCGCAAAGCTCTCAGGAACAGAATCCATTTTACAGAATTTTTCAATCAACTCCCACAGACATTTACTGAAATGGTAAAGGTGCCTGTTCCATAATGTCCTAGATCTACCATCCATAACAGAAAGGTCACAGGTTTTGGTGTGTTGTCAAAGTCATCCTTCTGATGAATGAGATAGGATAAAACAGGTAAGTGGAGAGTTGTACCCAAAACGAATGGTCACAGATTTTCAAAGAAATATGAATCTGCCTGGACCTGTGATGGATGAGAGCACATGGAGAAATCATTAATGAGCCTGGTCAAAATATGACTTTTCTGGGGGGGGTTTGTGTGTTTCGCTAATTGAGTGAAACCCAAATACTGCACACTGACACACAACCAAAGAATGGAAATAAAAATCCAAGGTAAGTTTGTTTTAAGTTGTCTCATGTTAAATGAAATTGTCACATGTGAGCCAGATGTGGTCATATGTTCAAGAGTGGACATGCTAACTGCATGCTAAAAACAAGGCATGTCCAGCCCCAGCACAAGCTACGACTAAACCTGGAGGTTATACAACAGTTAGTTATAACTAATAGTTATGTAGTTACGTGTAGATTTGCAGATATTTGTTAATAAACAAAAGTAAACCAAATAAAGCTTTGAAGTGATTCTGTTGATGCAATGAAAAGTCACTTAAAAGTCACATAAATATTATTTTCAGAGCTGCAAGAACCACAGAAGAAATTCCATTTACACCAAATGTATAGGGGTGGAGGCAGAAAATCACAAAGATGGACACCTCAAAACATAACAAATAACTGTTTCATGAGGAGCAGATATGAAAAAACCAATCTGTGTGAAAAATACCTAAATAAAATTCTAGCATGGTCACTTTGGTAATTTCTAGGACACTTTGGGGGCTCTCCCTCAGCTGAGAAGCTCTTTGTGTCTGCCTGCCCAGAAACATGCCTACACCCACAAACACACTCATCATCTGTGTACCAGTACCTTCTATAATCTGTACCAGATCTCCAAATTAATCCTCTGAATGCCTCTGAGGATCAACATGATGGGCTCTTTAAGATCAACACACCTGACATGGGGAACGCCAGTAAAACTCCCAGTGCCACTCCACAGTTTCCTGCTGTGGCATCCAAATAATAACACAGGGGTTAGAAAACTATTCTCAGCAAACAAGATTACAGCTGCACAAGCTTAACAAGCATGCCATTAAGTATGTCTTCCAGACAACAAAGGCAAACACAGAGTTATCTTAGTGTTGTATGAGAATTTAAAAAACAAAATACATCATGCATGAATTCCTGGCAATCTATGGCAATCACCACGGAGAGCTGCTGGACCATCAAAGATACAATCAACTACTTAAGACGCACAGTCAGCTCTGTGCAGCTCCACACTGGCTCTCTTATGTGTGCTCTAATTTCCCTTTTGGCAGAGGTGCTGTTGGTAAGAGTAGCTGTATGAACAGAGAATGCAGATATGTGGAGGGAAACATCAGCAAGGATTCAGTTCTGCTTTGTCTGCTCTGTGCGTGCATGTGTGTGTGTGTGTGTGTGTGTGTGTGTGTGTGTGTGCATGCATGCAAGACGTGCACTCGTTTAGTAACTAGTGGATGCACAGCAATCCCACCCATCTCCACCCAGTCCTGAAATACACCAGGCAGGATGGTTACAGACACACTGAGACAGATATACACTCAAAAGCTTTATGAAAAATAACCCTGGTAATTCCCTAATAATCCTTTCACCAACTAAATACTTTCTGAACCAAAACAAACTGCTCCACAAAGACAGTGACTGATGAGTTCTTAAACTAAACATGGGTTAACACCAGGGGGGGATTTCTCACACAGCAGGATTACATGTGAAACACACTATATAAGCATTGGATAATTCATGAATAACAAATCTGAATACATTTACAAATTAGCAGAGGTTCTGTTTTGTAGTCAGCACCGTTATCCAGCTAATTTGCAATCACGAGACATGAGTAATGAGATGAGCTCCAGGCCTTAGTAAAAAATGTTAATACAAACACTTCAGCTCTACACCCATGAAACCATTATTTGTCTTTTTGCAGATGATACAGTTGTGTATTTTACAGAACCTCTCTCCTAGATACACTTCTTAAACAATGTGCTTATAATATTTATGCAGCCTGTGCTCGCTCCACTAAATGCAGACGAAATGGACCTGGCATTGGGTGAGAGGCAGGGCCAGAAACTCTGGACAGGTCACCTGTCTAACACAGGGCAAACATACAGAGCTTAACAACCATTCACATGCACATTCACAATTACAGGCAATTTAGACTCCACAATAAACATCACTGCATCCCTGCATGTCTTCATGTTTCAGGAGTTTGAGGAAACCAACGAAGGTCCACAACTTCGTTTTCAATTCTTAAAGTCTCACAGGGCTAAAAACGCAAAGTGTGTCCTGTGGTTGATGTTAGAGAAAAGGCCCTGGAGTTATTAATATTAAAATGGTTATAAAGGTTTAACTGATGGAGCATGTGCTTAGAGGGTTTTATGCTGAATTGTGTTTATAACGAATTAGTTAGCAGTTCGCTGATAGTGATTTATTATGACAAAGTAATAGTGATTATAACTGCAATTATGGCAAATTTGTAATTACAGTTTGTTTGGTTAAAAAAAAATAAATTAAGTCTTAATTGCAAACCGCTAATAGTGAACAGGCTTAATGAAACTGCTACTTCATATACCAGTGCCAACTGATGCCAATGATAATTATAATACAATATTCGATTGTTAATTATGTGACAACCCTGCCCTGTGTTTAATGGTATGTTATTGTTAATTGCTTAATTATTGATGATTAAAAAACTGACCACAGAATTTATTCCATCACTCTCACCAGTTTCAGCAGGTAGAGATTCGGATTACTTAAACTTCAGTCAATTTAGCAGAAGAGCAGAAACGAGGAAGATGCGCTCCCCCGCCACCCCCCACCCCCGTCGGTCGTGATCGAGATTGAGGGCTGGACTGGATCCAGTTGCCAAAAAAAAAAAAGGCCTGGCAGGATCATTAAGAGGGAACTCTCCACTGGAGAGCGCACACGCATATACACACTCCCAGTCAGTCTCACTCCCAGTCAGAGCAGAGCAGAGGAGCTCTCGACCAGATCGGTGCCAGACGCACGGCCTGACTTTGTTTAGCGCGAGTTATTCTATCCTTCTTTAGTTTTTTTTTTTTTTAATTGAAGAATAGTTGCTACTTTGCTTCGGTTACAGATTTTAAGCGTGTTTCTCATTTTTCACGTCTGCTTGGAATTTAATCCGGGATTGGTGAAACGTTTCAAGACTCGCAGGTAAAGTTTGAAGAGAAATAAAGGCTGATTCATATCACTGTGTGGAATTTTGTCTACAGTGTATGGGCAATCGTTGAATGCTGTTTCCTGATTTTTTTTTTCCCTCTTCTTTGCTCACAGTAGTCCTCTTGACAAGGATTGTTTCTCGCAGACGCAGGAGCGCGCAGGATTTCGGAGCGCTTCACGAAAAAGAAAAAGAGAAACTTGTCGGTGCGGCTTCGTCTGGGGATCTCTTTGGATTGAGCCGTCCCCGAAATGGTGGGGCATCTACATTTACAAGCGATGGATGATAGCCTCAAAGGAAAGAACCGGGAAGGGCTGCTCGACAGTCCGGATTCGGGGTTGCCCCCTAGTCCCAGCCCTCCCTTCTGCTCACTCTCCCCGGCTCTGATCGAGTCGCGCTCCGGCAGCTGCACGACGCCCGTCGAAAGCCACCACGGATATTATAAAAAGGAAAGCAGAGAAGGCAAACTGGTAAGGAGCTGTTGTATGTGTTTTATAATTAGAAACAAATTTGTAATCTGGAAACAGTGAAGTATCATATAAGAAGAGCACACGTCCAAATAACGAGCCTGCTGTGACAGACACTGAGAGCGTTTTAGTGTTTGGCCAGAAACAGATCTCACTTCAGTCGCACTCACACAACATCTGGATGCTCTTTTTCTCTCTACGTGTAGAATTCTCTAGTTAAAAAACTTCTTGTACTCACGCTGCAGATGACACTGACTTTGATTATTTCAGTAAAAGAAAAGTTTTTTTAATGGCTGTGGTGCATCAGCCAAGATCCCAACTCCAAGGTGTCACAAGGGTCAGTGAGTTTATTAGGCCCAATGGGGTTTTCAAAATGTGGTCCAGGGACTCCCAGGGGCCCTTGCCAGGATTTTAGGGGCTCCCAGGAAGATTTCAGAAAGCTTTATAACTCTAGTTACTTTATTTAACGTATATCTGGGAGATGTGTGTGATCAGGTTTCTAACTCTGCACCTGCAAGACAGACAGTAAAAAGTGGCCACAATGCTGATGGTTTGTGGTGGATCTGCATAAAAAAGTATTGGCTCCTTCAAGAGGCGACATTAAGTTATAATTAGCAGCAACCTTTAAGATGCATAGGCCAAACGTTTAGCTCTATAAAACCTTAAAATAAGGCATCGGCAGCAGGTCCGTGTAGATTATAGAAAACTAAGTGGTTGTTATATCAGTAGTTTTCAACCTGGGACAATTTAAAGGATAGGGTGCATATGTTTTAGACCTGTGAGCTTTTTCAGGTTTTATTTTATTATTTCAATAGTTTTAGTCTATTAAAAGCATTCAAATGTAAAAATGTGAGTAAAAAATTATGATTTTTGTTTTCATTAATCATCTTGTGACTTTTTGGACCCTTTGGAGTCATTACTTCGACTCTTAATATTAACTTTACTGGAGTTTGGAAGTCAAGCGATGAGCGAGTTTTGTTAATATTTCTTAATCATTTGTGTTACATGTTAGCCTTCTCATATCCTGCTTTGCTAATGTTAACATGTTCAAGTCCCTAAGACATAGAGCTGGAATTGGGGAATTATCAAAATAAAGTTGCAGGGTGTCAGGATGAACAATAAACATGAATGAAAAAAAAGAATGACTGCTTAAATCTAAAACTGCATCAGCATCTGGAATCCAGTTAATGTTCAATTCATTGTGGGTGGACGTTGTAAAAAGTAGAAACACCAACAAGCCCAGTCTACATGACTGCCCTTCCTAAACCTGTTTACTTGTGTTATTTCCTTTAAATAGTTCCCTGTATTAGCAACAATTGTCTAAGGTGAAACGAGATTTCTGATAATTGATGATCATCTCATCTTTCAGGATGCCAATGCGTTTTAATGACGCACTCTGCAGTCGCTCGTCTGTCACTCATGACAAGGCTGATTTGATTGAAAATCGTCTCCAGGTCACTCCCAGTTTCGAAAGTCTAAAGAACGTGTCTGTGCAGGTCAGGGTGGCTTTTAAAGTGTCTGATAGAGGCCTCAGCGATGCAGTGCTGCATCCTGGGAGTTGCGTGACATTGGTTTGCTGAAGCCTGAAACTGAAAAAGAGAAAGCGCCTCTAATCCTGGTGGTTCACATTAGTAGGGCTCATCTGCTTCGTGATTTGCCTTTTTAAAAATGTTTCTAATGCCATCCACCAGCCTGTGTGCATGGAAAAAAGCACTTCTCCATCAAAGTTTTTTGAGCTGTTCGTGTACATGTCTGATAGCAGGACAACATGTGCTCAGTTTTGTCTGTTTCCAGATCTATTTTTGCGTTGCTTTTGTACGCCACCTAAGAACAATCCTCAGGTTCTATTTTGAGGGCTTGTTAGAGCGGCTGCAGGACATTGCATAAGTGTTAGGTGACCTCTCCCATCTAAATTAAAACAGCCTGTCTGATTTATGCAGATGCAGGCAAATTATAACTTATACTTGCATCTGCTAACATGAGCAGATTTACAAGTGGGTTTAGATGCATGAAAAAATATGAAGGTGGTAATGTACGCTTGAGGCTTTCAGCTCTGGATAAGGTTGTGTTCAAGGAGGTGGCTCAGCTATCAGTGGATTAACTGAAAGGACAAACAGGAGGCAGATCTGATGACTTTTTCTAAATCTGCTTCACTGCTGAGGCCGATGCTCTCGATTTAATGTCCTTGCTGGATGTAAAGTCAGAAGCTTCCCTTCACTGAACAGCCAGTAGTTGGAAATGTGTGTTTGAGTTGGCGTGTTTCTCAGCAGCTCTGCATTGTGCATTGTACATTGTGTGGATTTTTCAGCTGCAGACTATTTTTTCTGGGCAGTAATGTGCTTCCACGGGGTTTATGCTTTGTGTACATACAGGGTGATCCACTGCCTGGAGGTGACCTACACTGCATTCATGAATGTTTGCTTTGCAGAAGTTGCCAGAACTCACCGTGGAGAAATACCTGGGATGCTCTCCATGCTGTAGCAGTGGAGGAAAGACAATCACATACTCTGACAGTGTTTCCAGGTCATGAATTACCATGAGCGGAAAATGAACACCCTGCACATGAGCTGTTTTTCAGCGCTATGTGGCAAAAACTAGCAGCTGTGCAAGTTCTTTTCCACCGTTCAGATAGTATGCGGTGGTGATTGTAGGCTGGAGGTAAGACGAGCTTCACTCAGCGGTCTGCTGTGCCCTTGGCCTGTTCTCACTCTTCCCCTGTAGTGGCATCTGCACGTAACTGTGGCCAAACCACAGCATGTGACAGTCTCCCCTGTGTAACGTGAGAGGTGTCGGAGTAGTGGCTGGGGTGCCATTTGATTCAGATTGGTCAGTGTTCCGAGACACTCGTGCGAAGAAGATGGTCAGTGATAAGCTCAGATCACAGTCTATCACACTATTAGTGTTTCTGATTGGTGCAGCTGACTTTGTCCCCTAATGGCTCCAGAGGGGGGGGCAGTCTCAGAGGTCAAGCCTCAGTAAACAAGCAGATGTGCATGGTTCATTCAGTTAGTTGAGTACAGTGAACATATCTAATGTGTGTGGAGGCAGAAAGATGCCCTCACGTGCTTGATAACAGCTAGCAAAAAATATGACAAAGTCAAAACATTTATCTGTGATTGAGAATCTTCTGACGTCCATGTGGCAGAAAGTGAATCATTCTCAAACAGCGTCATCCCCACTCTGCCTGTCACTACAGCTGCTCTAGAGACTTTTCCTCTTGTAAGTGAAGTTCCCTTTTCTTTAACTACTGTAAGTCCCAACATCTGTAGGTCTATTTTCAGTGAACACACACACACACACACACACACACACACAGGCTGTGTCTGGGTAACACGTCTCCAGCCAGCGAGAACTGCAGTGAAAGCTTGTGAGAAAGAGATTTACCACCAACACTTTCTTTGGCTGGACCCACACAGTGTAATTATCTGAATTAAAATGGATGCGCTGCTGTGTTTCTTGTGTAATTGTTGTTGTAGTAATAGCTGTGCCATCGACAAGGCAAGTTCTGGTGAGGGAGGATCGAGGAGTGTGTTTTGCTGTGGAGGGTGGGGACTGCAGTGTTTTTCATTTGGGCTCCTGGCTCTGCAGAAACCCCCAACCATGCTGGGATTTTTTACTGGAATTCCTTGAACAGACACGTTGGCAAGCGGGTTACAAACAGTTCAGCAGTTCACGGATGTTTAAGTGAGATTGTGACTCTTTGTATTTCCTCTGCACAGCTGCCCTACCTGCTGCTCAACTCCACAGGAACAGACCCGAAGATTCGCATGCACCCCGTGTTCTTTGGGGAAAGCATCGAGGTCAACCCCAAACCGGAGCAAGAAATCAAGTAAGAGAACTTTGACACATAAACACGTAGGATTCACTGAAATATGGAATTTTGTTCATTTATTTTTTATAAAAATTTCTCTTGTCAACACTGCCACCTAGTGTTTAATTTCAATATGTTTCTAAAGAGTTGTCATCCACTTGTTTCTAGGTGCAACTCCGAGGTCAAGTACGACTCCGACAAACATTACCGGGACCGGGTTTACTGCACCCCTGTTCCCACAGCCACCTCCTTCAGTGAGACAGTGGTGGCGGTGCGGAACTGCACTTGGAGAAGCTACAAGTCCCAAGTGTACCTGGAGCCGCGGCAGAGGCCCATCAGCTACCAGAGCACCACCATCATTTACCCCAAACACGCCAAGAACACTTACCGCACCACGCTCAACTACAACGCCACGGGCTCCCGTCGCTGGTTTGTCTCGACAGTGCAGCTGGAGTCGAGTGAGGATACTAGTCCCTGTATCATTTATACAGAGGACCTGTAGAGGTCACACCAGGCCGGCCCACATGGGCAGAAGGCTTCCTGGTGATTTCTGCAGGCCAAGGAACTTGGGAAGGCCTGTAATCAAAGGGAAATACATGGAGGCCTTAAAATCCCTGCTCTAGTCATCTTTACTTGCCATGGAGGTAACTCTGGGAAACCTTCAATGATATTTCAATCTGAGTGTATTTAGACTTTCTTTAAAAGGGAGTTGGTCCCCTGGCAGTTTAAAAGTGCACTTCAAAGGTTAATGTCTTATTTAATAGAAGAGCTGACAAATTGGTGGCCTTTGCTCTCCTTCAGGCTGGACTGTTACCTCACTGAAGGTAACGATCAGATTGTAGATGTCTGTGTTTGTATAGAAAAGTCAAGATGACACGTGGCGACACGTGACCCAGTCACATCACATGTTGTCACATTAATGCAAAGCTTTCTAATATGGCTTTATTGCACTTGTTTTCTACAGTATATGTCACAGTTCCCTAAGTGGACTTGGCACCACAGGGGGAGGAATCGGACCAAAGACAGCTTATCTCTTCGTAATAACTCTTAACTAATTAAGACGCATTCAAACAGCAGCTTGTCTAGTTTGATAAAGCTACAACTAAAATGAAATCAATCATACTAATCAAAAGAAGGATCGCAGCATGATAACAGATTGCCTGGAAAATATTTGACAAAAACCTTAAATATCTCTCCACAGTTTTGAATATTCATCCAGTTTTGGTTGTATGGACCGGTAAAATTTATTTGAATACTTTGGTTAAGAAAAATGTCGGTTTTCGGTTAAGCGCTGCAGAGCAACCATCAATGTTAAAGTTTAAAATCATCCTTGGTTATTAAGAGTTTAAAAACTCATTTGTTTCGTCAGCGCTGTGTGGGTGTAGGACCATATCATCTATGGTTACTGATTGAAAACATGCTTGTGTGTTTTCAGGGCCTTTAAGAATGTTGGCAGTCATGCTTTGTTCTTGTTTGTTTTAACATGATATGGTGCCAATAAATAGGAAGCAGGGAGGGAAGCAGTTGACAGCGTGGAACATTTCTCTGCCACAACTCATATTATTGAACTAACTGTGCTTATGTGCACCCTACTTCTCTACAAGAGACAAAAACAAACACAAAAAGCAGAACTATTTCAAATTTCCTGTCAATTCTTTGTGTGCTATGAGCAGGTGATGTAGCTGCAGCAGTAGCCTCTTAAAATAAGGCTCGATTTTTTATTGGGTTGCACCAGCTATTGGTAGATGCAACACTTGTTTTGTGCATGAAATTAGTGAATTACTAAATCATCACGTTGCACTATTAAAACTTCAGGAATGCCTTAGCAATGTAAAGTCACCTTAGCATCACAACTTATAGTGGGACTTGTGTAGGTATTTTCTGCTAAGTAGGGATAAAAGTTACTGGGCATATAATAACCGTAACAATTAAGTTTGTGAAACGTGTGTATTACAACAAGGCTTGATCTTACAAATAGCTGGTGCAACTAACTGATATATTGTAGTTCAAAAGCACAAAACTCTTCTGTTATTAACAACATGCAAAACGTGGAGCAGTGAAAACATCATATTTCCCTATCAACGATGTAAGATATGTTTTTATTCAGTTTTGTGTCCGTCTAACAGGCCTATATAAATCTGAACTATTGGTTCGGCAAATATTGAAACTTCAGACTTTACCTCACATGTTCTTATTTCACTGCAAATATGTATTCCTGATTTTCAGTTGATGTGTAGAGTTTGTGATCTTTTATTGTATTGTTTGAAATACCCCCCAGATCAATAAAGAGCAGAAAGGAGGGGGGGGGCACGAAGGTGAGGCAGTACAGCAGTACTGTAAAATAGGTGTGTTAAGAAGGGAACAGTAAGTAGTAGAACGAAGAGCAAGAAGAAGCATACGTGCAGGATGAGAGGGGGAGGTGGCTTTTGTACAGAACCGTAAAGTGCCTGTCAAGATGTTGGAGAGTTTTGTTATGTGCTGATGGTCTGTGAAATATGAGAGAATGATGAGAGAAAGTTGGTGGGTGTTTAACATCTTGGTGGTTTTATGTGAGATACTTTTGTGTTTTCCTAACACTTGATTTTGTTACTGTAAAATATTTCCTGTTGTATATGTGGCATCGAGGCACTTCGTGATTCTCTTTATATTTTTGTACGTCAATCTTTGTTCCTGTTCTGATCAAAGAAAATTATTTAATAAGATGTATAGCCTAATTGAATTAAAAGAGCAATTCCCCAAAACCAAATTCTGTTGCTTTGAGTATGTTTGTTACTTATTGTTGATTGCACGACATTGTGTTTTTTTCTGCTTACCACAGGTTTAATTTTGTCCCTCTGAATAATCGAGGAAGTTCTCCAGACACAGAGAGGAATGGGTCACATTTCATGTGGTGCAGTGTCCTGTTGAAAACACATTTTCTTGTCACAATCTGGTCTTTGATGTATATCATCTTTACATCCTTTCTGGCTTTCCGTTTCTGGCATTGATAGGGGTTAATGTCCCCAGAAATACTGACCTGACTTGCACTGGCTCATAATTAAATAATCAGTAAGTGAGTTCCTAAATTCCTGTTAGTGGCTTCTATGTACAAGAGAACACAGTTTGGTCCATTGTGTGTATTTTTGCAGGCTTTAAATATGACACTGGTACTAACAGAACAGCAGCCAGTGTTTGGTTGGGGCTTCAGGGTCTCAACACTTCATCTGTCTTTATCCTGATGGATAAGACTGAAGTGCCTTCTAGTGGTGAGGCAGCAAACAGCCTTCAACACTTAGAACTGCTAAGACCTCATTTGCAACAGTGTTTTGATTCCCACATAAAATCATGGTTCATAAAATCTATGAAAATTACATAAAGGTTTTGCATAAAAATCAGATTAAACAGATTTTTTTCCATATTGTATAGTAAAGCTAAAGTTACGAAAGCCTCAACTTCAACTTGATTTATATCAGTGCACAGTTTCAGCCTCCGTTCCAGAGGGCTTTCTCAATATATGTATTCACTTTATTCAAGTAAAAGAAGTAAAACCTCTGCAGAAAAGAATAGCCATGAAGTACTTAAGCATTAATCGCTAAATATAAAGCATTAGAAGTAAATGCACTGTGCGAGTGAACCAGATCAATATTATACAGCTCAGTATTTTATTACTGATGCACCAGCCTGTTCTAGTTGATAAACTGTGCTAATTATGTTCTTTCAGATGACCATGTTTAACTAGATTAACCTCAATCTGTATTATCTCCAACCTGTAGACCAATATCTCCACCAGTTTGTCACTATTAGATTCTGTGTCAAACATATACAATAAACGACTATTAAAACGTGCTCAAAGCTCCCCCTGGAGGCAGGTGAGCTTCATTACTTCGGACCTGTTAAATTTCACTTGACGTCAAAATGAATAAAAGAATCTGATGAAGAAAATCAAGCACACGCACAAACCAATAAATGACATGACTCAGAATGACAATAAGCTTTTTATTTAAACATTAAGGCAGTGTCTTTTTTGTTTTTCATTTTTACACTGCTATCCACAAAGCTTGCTGGTGGGCATGTAGAATTTAACCATGTGAATATTTCTTTCTCTTTTTTTTTTTGTTTCCATAATACCAACCTTGAAGCAAGCCACATAAATATTTACATCTTTTCAGTTTTATATACAATCCTTGCTATTATACAGTGGGTTATAATAAAAAAAAAAATCATTATGCACAAAATGGTTGAACGATGTATTGTTTATGTTAATCCCCCCACCCTCCCTTGGACAGTACAGGGAACACAGCAATAAACTTTGTCTTTTTAGGTTTGAATAATTATTTCTGATTTATAATGAAACAGGTGTGTGTTGAACAAAGACACAAACAAAACTAAATGGATGCATGTTAAAATTCATTTCTGTATACTTTTAAAAACAATATACGAGTATGTCATCAATCTAATGAACAGCTGGATATGGCTTAGTCTGTTTGTGGTCACATTCTTAAATTTCATCAGTGGATAAATGATATACATGCAATGAAACCACTGTACAAAGCCTGCCTGTATTTTTTGCCTCGCCTGGTGAAATCAAACCCTTCATCAACCTTGACAGAAAAAGAAAAATAGAGCTAAAACGTGGCTGAGATGAGCTTTCTGTAGGTGTGGCATGCTAGATGCTCCACCGGTGACACAGGTAGGATGAAGGAGGGAGAGGAGGTAGTCCTGTAACAGTCATGTTTGTATTGTGACAATCCACTGTGATAAAATGTACTACAGAGGTGAGTCTTACACCTAAACACGTCACTGCCATCACTTCAGAGTGTTCACAGTCAGAGGACAGAAACCATCCCTGGTTGTACAAAATCACAAGCCAAAAGCCTTTCACATCATATACGAAGAGGGCGACCTTTTAACATACTGCAAGCAAAATGTGAGAACATGTCAACTAGCGTTACATGAAACTACCCGAACGCTTTCGAGTGCCTTCTCCTCAGCTTCCCCTAATTCATACAAAAACATGAGATGCAATGAAGTACACTTGTAGTATGCCACTGGTCTCATCGTGGAGAAATCATCTGATTCAGTATTGCTGTCCTGTGATACAGCATTGTCTTGTTTACAAAATAAATCTAAGGAGCGAAATATTTAAAAGCTAAGGCTGTGAATTTGGAACAAAAGAAGAAAAAAAGCACACAAAGATTTTTAAATAAAAAAAAGAGCACATTTCTTTTGTTTGTTTATTTTTTTTGTTTTGCTTGTTTGTTGTCAGATTTCCCTGCATGGACAGTATAAACTCTGGCACTGGGGGCAAAGAAAAAAAAAAGTGTGTCACTTGGTAACTTCAGTACTGTATATGTATAATAAATGGCACTTAACACTAGGAATATCTCATAACTGTACAAAATCAGCCTGGATGAGGAGTTGAGTCTACGCTCCTCCTTTAGGCAGTAAAAGATCAGACTGTCACAACAACGGCTCCTAGACGGCCAGCTGAAGCTGACTGTAGCATGGACCAAGGGTCGTTACAAGATGGCTTTTTCTGTCACCTCTTTAATGCAAGCAGATTCCAAGTGATGCTGAGGAATTTGCCTTTAAGCAGCTTTAAGGTTGGTTTGCACCTGCTCGAAGCGGCTTGGTCGTTGTTCGCTAAAATGTGATTGTCGCTTTGAGTGAGGGAGCGCTGAAGAAGATCAGTGGCAAGATAAACAGATAGGTGTTAAAGGATACCTCCACAGTTGGATTTCTATGCTGTTCTTGAGTCCATTTTTCATCTGCCCCAGGAAACGTAGATTCTTAAAAATGCCATTGTGAACAAACTGACAACTAAGTGCTTAATATCCAAAAACACAGACAGGGTTAATATAAACACAGTGAGAAAGTGTCACTTGTCTCAGTGCCATCCATCTGGCAAATCATCTCTCCCTACATGGATGCCTGATGTCAGCAGGCCTTTGCTGCTCTCCAGGACCCTCCCTAATATATGATGACATCAGCAATTAACAGCATGTTTACCCTGTAAACCAATTATATGACCCTCCCCCATAACAATTTCCGCACCCGCCCCTTCCCCATAAAGGATACATCATTCAGATAAGAGACAATAAATGACACCATCAAAAGTTCACCATCAAAACGTACTAAAGGTCTCAGCTCATGTTCCAAACACAGGACTGGACTGACTGAAGATAAAGAAGAAAAAGAAAGAACCAAAACAAGAAAAACAGGATGCCGATTCTCCTCCCGTCCCCTCGCATGTATTCTTGTAGTGGTAGCAGTGCACAGGCCTCCTGCATCTGGAGTTCACCGTGAACAAACGTGAGGCTGTCTTTGCTGTGTGAGCAGCTGATCTCAGGTCAAACTTGTGGTCAAAATCTGTCACCAGAGCAGCCGTCATGAGGCTCCTGACCAGAGTCCCTTCCACACGTCAGCACATTAGAGTGCTACACCTAGAAGGTGAAGTCAATGTGTCTGTACTGATAAGGCCAGTGAGGAAAAGTAGTTAAGTTTAAAAGAAAAAAGTGATATGTCCTTTAGAGTAGTCTTGGAGTGAATGCATAACATGTAAGCATCAAACATACAAACACACACACACAGGCGGAGCAGCAGTGTTCCAGCTGGTTGGTGCTTGGTGTCAACACAATCCTTGCTTGAGGACTGATGGAGGAAATGCAGAGTGGAATGGTGTGGGTAGATTTGCAGGTGCCTCAGCAGGCGTCTGTGTGTGTGTGTGTCTGCAGCAGCACAGAGGTGGTTAACGGGATGTCCTGTTGTACGGTGGCATTTCGGATCACTCGCTGTCAGACAGGGTTTCATACTGAGACATGAGCAGAGGCTTGGGCTCGTCTTCCCAGGAGCGGCCCTGTCCAGGTCCCGACACCAAGCCCTGGCCCGTCAACTGGCCGGAGGAGGGGGAAGGAGCAGACACCGTCCCGCTTGGGAAACGCATCATCAACGGGTTGCATGGGAAAGGAGTTGGTGTCGATCCTGCAAAAAGCAGAGTGACTATTGTTATAATTTCTCCTTTTGCAGAGAATCACTACAGCACACATATCAGTTCATCTTAAAAAGACCTTTCATACCTGTGGATGAAGGCCGGTCTTCCCACACACGGTTGGTAAGGGGAGTTCGTCTGTTGCAGTCTCCCTCCGAGTGCACTGAGGACACAGAGGACGGTCTCTCCCCCCCTGACAGGCCTGGTCCTGGGGATTTGGCCTTGCGCCCATTAGAGCGGCCACTGCCCTTTGAGGACTTTCCCCCACCTGCAAACAGAGGAGGTGGTTTAAGCTACAGTGTAACAGACTCTTGTGAAAAACATCTTCATCTCGAGTACAACTAGTGCTACTTAAACTGAAGAACAAACTGGACTGCTTTTGCGTTTAAATGTAAGTTAAGTTCTGTGTTTACATGTTATGTGGGTGTAAATGACCGCACATAAAGATATACTGTAATTCTCCAGTAAGAAATACATCATTTTAATGCATTTTTCAAACTGTTTCAAAGTAAAATTATAAAAATATTACACATTCTTACACAAACGATCAACACAACTCTCATCTGTATCGAGGCTGGAAGAAGAGAGAAAATAGCCTGGCAACAAAAAAGAACAAATGAGGATGTCCCACCTTGTAAGAAACAGTCGTCTGCACGTACGTCAGCTACAGGCATACCAGAAGACACACTGGAACCGACTGGGTTAGCAGCGTTGGAGGGCGGGCGTTCCTCAGACTGATCATCATATTTGCCCATTAATGCCTTTCTTATAATGGCCTCCAGGCCTATTGAGTTACCAGGGGTCTCTGGGGCTGGGTGGCTGCGGACATTCACGGGTCCTGTGAAAGGAAGGAGTGTTAAACAAGTTAGAGGGAGAAAAGGACAAAACTACAGAGAGAGGAAACAGAAACAGGAAGAAATGACATGAAACACAAGGTTGGGGGTGGGTAATGATAATCACAGAACCACAGTATTAAATAGTAATAAGAAGGAAAGTAAACTATGAAGAGATAAAACCACAGCCAAAAGAGCGGAAAGAAGGCATGTCGACACAGCATAATCAGAGGAGCTCGAATTTAACTAAAGACAAAATGAGAAAACAGGAGAGTAGAACAGAAACATCTACAGTCAAGGCCGGTTCTTTGCATCTGTGTTACATTGGTATGTGGGCATTATATTGGGAAGTTTAGTCGTGTCTAGAGGCTGTCCAGGGAATAGTGTTGAGGAGGAGATGAATTTCTCTTAAGGCCTTTTTCAGGTCTGGCAAGCAAATGTTGCTTGTGGGAATACAAGTCAATTAATTGTCTGTGTAAACACCACCTGTCACGCCAACTTAAGGCCTTGTTAGGTTTCTGTATACAGTACTTTTCACTGCAGCTTCAGTCTGAAAACATGTAGCAAGCACTGTTTTTGCCAGTGAGTAGTTGATGCATGTGCTCAAAAACAGGCCTGGACATCATCAATATGCTCAAATTTAAATGTTGCCAGTTCACATGGACGCAAAGAGATTTTCAAACAAGACTAAGCTGATTCTTTTAACCAGCTTATTCTCTGCCAGCAGATGGTCAGCAATGTCATGATGAGTCTTTTCCAGATTTTTTCCTAACATATTTAACCTAATCCATATTTCCTGGCTTTTATTAAATAAACACACAACAAGTTGCCACACTATATTTAATGGATGAGACTAAAAATGATTACCTGCAGTTGTAGACGCCGGCATGTTGAAGATCTCTGTTCCTGGCTGTCCAGCATCTAAAGTGTGAACAGAAAAAATTTCTTTTTAAAAGTCATTCTCTTAAATAAATCACACATAAGATGCTAAAACCTAATTTTAATCATGCTAGTATTGAAAGCCACACTTACTGAAATCACTGTCATTTCCCACCACTGTCATCTTCTTGATCATCTCCTGTTTCTTTGACTTCACTATAGCAGAGGTGTTCTCTGTCAGCTTGCTGAAGAAAGCTGGAGGCTGGGAGGCATTGGGAGGGGAACGGGAGCCCATTCTGCAAAAAGAGAACCAGGTTAACACACACTCATCAAACTCCTGTAATATTCTCTTAATATATTTAGTGTAGTTTGGGTGTTTTGTTGGCATATATTTGCAAGCAAACAGAAGTTTTGGTCAGCCGTCACAGCATAAGCTAAGGAGGTTTAGCATTGTGATCCCTGACAACTTGGCAGCCACCACCCTCGTCTCACAGCCCACAAACACTGTCCACAATCTCAAGGTATCTTGTCACTGTTGAGCTTTTAAGCTACTTTATCAACCTCCCAAGAGACAGAATACCTCTTAAAAGGTCGACCGGAGGTGCTTTTCCATCCCTAAAAGCCTCCTCCTGCTTCATTTCACTAACTTACATATGTTATTCACAATGTATGTATGGATGCAAACAAAAAAATCCACAAAAAACATTTGCAACTGCTGTGCTTCTGTTGATGTTCTGTTCAAGTTATGACATCTACAAACTGCTGCCATGCTCATTTTAACAGGATGAGCTATACAGTATTGACAATAAACTGAACATATCCAAAATAATTTGTATGTAGCAAGCTTGACTTCAGTTTCACGTGACCACGCACCTACACCTACTGCAATACAAGCAATATGTGAGCTGTTACCCTTGCTCTCCATGTTCATTGGGGTAGGAGGCTCCTGCCTGGACTTCAGGCTCAGAGATGGCTCCAGCAGGAGACACAGGTTCAATGCCATCATTTGAGACACTGATAGGTGACATTTTGGGCTGAGGAGGAGACCTGAAGAGAAAACAAAGACATATGCATTTGTATCTGTATCGCGCTGATACAACTGTCCAGTACAGACAGTGTGTTTTTTCTGGACACGACTGACACATTGCTATGTCTGCTGACTACTGTGATAGATATAAGTTACAATAATAAATATTTATTTGCTTCTTGGGTTAATTATGGACTTTATAAACATCAATATGGGCTGAAGGTTCTGATTACAATTTGACAGTATCTCCTACCGGTCTCTGTTGCGCTCTCCACCAAGACCCTCGGCATAGCGAGACCCTTGTGCTGACTCCTGTGAGGAGGGTGGGAGCTGGGAGGCACTGGGCGGACGAGTCAAGTCCAGCACTGGAGAGTTGTGGTAGCTTTGTTGCTGCTGCTGGGTCTGTCTGGTGTAGTCTTTAGTTATCACCTCCTGTTAGTGTGATGACAAAGCCACATCAGAAATGGGCCTGGCATACAGTAAGTATCACAATTCCTATTCTGTTTAAAACACTTAGGAAACATGCAACATAAAAATTGTATTAAGTAGTTTTGTTTTATGCTGATTTTCCAAGAACTCCAGACATTGTGCAGACTTACACTGATGTGCTGTGCCAGGGTGACCACCCTCTGGCTGCCCCGTCCTAAACATGGGGAGGGCGGCTGTTGGCCTGGAGACAGTCTCTCCTCAGACGAAGGATGGTACACACCATGTTGCTCCATCTTACCTGAGAGTCAAATCAAAACAAAGACACACACACACACACACACACACACACAAAAACCCATTCGCACATGGATAAAAGTTAGTTGTTATTTTTAACTTGGTGACACAATTCAAGATCTCTAAAATGTGCTAAAGAAAGCATGCATCAGAAATGTCTGTCCATCTATCAGAACATTTCATGTAGCATCTGCACATGAAAGTTATCTAACAAAAATACTGTATCACAGTGTGTGTGAGACAAGCTACTTCAGATCCCTTAAATATTTATAGTGTACTCTTTGCATACAGACCTAGCATCCTCAGCTTTTACCAGAAATGATTCTAAAATTGACTGGTTTTGCATCAGTGACTCATAAATGAAGAAGTCACTTTATAACTGAGATGCTAAAGACCAAACAGATCAAGCAGGCCAAAAAAAAAATCAGAAGTCACTGCAAATTATGAATGTGTTTAGTGTAGGCAGGGTATATAAGTGCTATGGGCTACGAATACAAACATAACTCAAGACTAACCCATTCATGAAATTGTTATAACACTGGGCAACTACAGCATTCTGCCTTTATGCTCTAGAGAGCACTGTGAGCCAATGTCAAGACCTTTTTCTCTCCTGAGTCCTGTCTCACTGTGTTTTCTTACACAACTCTTGCACTAGCGCAGTTATATCTCAGCAGAGGATGATGTAAGTTGAACGCAGGAGGCAGAATTGACTGTACAGACTCCCAGAGAGGACAAGCCCCCCAGAGAGACAGGATGCAGTGTTTCTGGTTGTTAGCTAGCAACGACAAGCAAGAGACTCATTTAATTTCTTACAAAGCCTGCAATTGTCTCTGTGCTCCTATCTGCTGGTTTGACGCGTGCCAACAGCAAGATCATCATGTCCTATTAATGAGTCTGTCCAGTAGTCTCATCTGTTTGACGAGCACGTTTCCTGTTGACTACTGTATATACAGCAGGGCAGTTGTCACTTGTTCTACTATCTAATATTGATGTGACACACTGCTTTACAACAACAGAAAACAACAACAAAAAAAAAAATTTAAAAAAAAAATCACAGTCCAAAATGACGGACAAACTCCCAGAGACTTCATTGAGAGAGATGTTTTGAGAGTTTGGCGGGGAGAAAAATATTCCCCAAAAAAATCAGCACAAATTACAGTGAGCCATAAAAAGGAACATGCAGAGATTTAAAGGGCCAGAAGCTGTAGTACCCCCCTCCCCCTGTATGGCTGAATGTCTCCAGTTATTTTTCCACATACCCTTCCCTGCCTTTATTCTGTACATCTGTGCCCTCTGTGACTGCAGGGAGTCAGTTAGGTGGTTGGTAAGGCTTTCAATTACATTAATATAGGGGACTGTCCCACCAATTCTCTGTCCTTTTTAGTCATCTGGGTTACCTGTGGTGCCTCATACTGAATGACGTGCAACAGTGAAGCAGAACTACTGCAAGTGTCTGAATTATGGGCAGTCTCATTGAACATGGGACATAAAAGCTTCCTGTGGTGAATTGCCTTTTTATGTATTTAAAATATTTATGTCCCGCCCACTTTCATGTGGTGAAATACTGTGTTTACAGTAATCAGCCAAATGGGAGGGAGGAGGGCTGCCACATATTAGATTCAAGTCATATCCTCTAGAAAAAGAAAAAGAAAGTAAGCAGCATAGGATGTTCTGCCTTAATGTGCCACCAGTTTTTGCTACCTCAAATGACACCTTAAAGGACACCTCGGATCATCATCATGGAAAATTAATGTTTGTTTTGAGTTTATTAATCATTAATATTTTATCACTGCCCTACCAAGCATATAAAGTGCCTCTTTATATTTAGTCTTAGCCAGTCAAGTCCAATTTGGATGGGCTAGAAGTTTTCCTTGGTGGTCTTTAAGTCTAAAAAAACCAAAACAACTAATAATATAAAATTGAAGAAAAAAAAGCAAAAAATTATAGTGCTGAAAGAAAAAATGTCAATGAATTGGGCTGATTTGATAATGCCAACCACCACAGCGTGCAATAGGCCACAGACTGACGGGGAAGGGTCTGAGTGATGAGGGAAATCCTGGGATCCAGAGCGTCTTACCATCAGTGGCGCTGCTGGCAACAAGCGAGCCCGTCTCTGGCATCCCCGTTTCACAAGAAATTTGACGCATAATAATCGCGTTTATGAAGTTGGCCGCAGTCATGGTGGTCTTACCGAGTGCTCGGAGCTCTTGTTCCTGTTTGTTTTGAGTCTTTTCTCTACTAGGTGTACCGCTTTCTCCACGGCCAGGAGGGTTATCCGTCTGGGGAGGCAGCAGGTGTTGGGACCGTGTTGAAGCTGAAGCATAGGAACCTGGGTACAGTCCTCCTTGGCTGGGGCTGGACAGTTTAGGGTCAGATTTACTGGGAGGACCGTGCTGGTCCTGCACATGTTTGGGTAAACCTCCCCTGTTTTTTCCGCCATCACGACTCTGCTCTTTGGCTACACTTGCGTCCATAGCAGGTTGGTAGGCCTCAGGGGGCAGCCCCATCCCCCTGTGGCCAGGGTAACCTTGGTAGCGGACTGGCGCTGAGGGCACGGACCTGGCGGGACAAACAACATGGACTTTGTAAGCATGGCAATCAAAAAGTTTGATAAATCAGCTATGGAAAAGGTTCCAGTGTTGTAAAAACATAATTTAGCAGTTTACCGTAACACGGAGGAACCCGAGTGTTCGCCCACAGAAAGACTTTTGCCCCCAGTGTTGTGCAGGACACTAGGCCGCTGCTGGATGTTCTCCTGGTTGCGAGGTGACACTGGGGAGTGCTGGTGGCTATATGGCTGGGAAGCAGGTCTTGCACTACTGCTGCTACTGCTGCTGCTGCTTGTCAGATTGTGATCTGTACCTGAGCAGTCCAGAGTTGTTTAATGTTAAAAATGCATTATTCTTTATTCAAACTATATTTGTGATGAGTAAGTAACTTTTAAAATAGAGATAAAAATTATAAAACTGCTCCACACCTGGGCGCCAAATGGGGGCGTGCTCCACATTTCCAAGAGACCCGCCCTTCTCTCTGTCACGCTCTCGTTCTCGGTCTTTTTCTCTCTCTCTGTCCCGGTCCCTTTCACGGTCTCTCTCTCTTTCACGATCTCTCTCTCGGTCCCGTTCACGCTCCCTTTCTCTTTCCCGATCCCTCTCTCTGTCACGTTCTCGTTCACGCTCTGAAGATGAGGATGTTCCTTGCATCTTGTTTATGTGTGAGGAGCCAACTGTGGAGTAAAAAAACCAAGGGACAAAGAACAACAATGTAGAAACAGTAAGAGTGCAACACATTTAGTACCTAGGCAAGTTTGCCTGTATGAACTGAATTGTACCAGGTGAGATGGGGGAGGTGGTGTAAGGCCTGCCGGTGAAGGTGGAGCTTCCCCCAGGGATGTAGGTGATGCGATCCATTGGGGAACCTGCGGTCCCTGCAGAGGGAGGGACCAGGACAGGTAAGTGTGGCACCTGAGAAAGATCAATGATCCCTAGGGGACAGAAAGAAGAGAAGGGTAAAGAAAACCTTAATAGCTGGTCCAGATGTGTTTTGATCAGGATGATAAAAGCATTAGCCTGCTGTTGTGACGTCTGTGTTAACTGTGTGGGGTTTGGATAGGTAGCATATTATTGTGACGCAACTTCAACTTTGAAATAAACAAATCAAAATCATTTTGTGAAAAAAACACACAATAACATGCAGTGTTTCCCCTAGGTTTAGCGCGTTGGGGGTGGGTGGGGTGGTGTTGCACGTCAAACCTTCATTCATCGTACTTTCACTACTTCTCTGTTATGATTCTGGTTTTTTAGTTTTGTATATTTTAAATTTAAATAAAAACATTCCTGATGCAGCACATGAGGACAGCGTGTGGACAACTTCACAAAATAATTTACTGTCACACTCTGATCCTGAATCTGTGTCGGGGACAATTAATAGAGTTAGCGCTGTGGTCACCTGCAGAAATGCGCACAGACGTTCTCACTGTGGAGATGTTTATATGTTCATATCACATCAAATGCACAGGAAATCATTCTACACACAGCTGGAAGTTTCCAGACTGTAGAAATATGTTATTTAATGCTACAACATAACAAGGAAAATTAACCAAAATCATATAAACAGATGGTTTGCTAAATATCAGCTGTACAGTGGAAATATGATTGGAAAAAAAATTTGCACCGCACCCGGTGTATGTTATGCACATTGCGCTGCGCCGGTGTGTGTGTGTGTGTGTGTGTTTTGGTCTTTATGCTTTAAAGTCATATGTCCCAACGCACGCTCTCTGTGTGTTTACCTGTGTATGCGCTCCCCCTGTATAATGGTAGGGGAAACACTGACATGCATATTAACAAGTTAATATGAATAAGTAAATTATTATAATGAATACGCCAAAATGACTTTATATGGATTAGATTCTACTTTGATTCAAGACAAACTCACAGGTGGAAAATGGGCTGCAATTACCTTGATTACTTATTTGTTTACATTTGCAAGTTTTTACTGAAAACCAAATGCATCCACTCCCACAGTTATTCCACATAAAGGCAACTTTAACTATTTAAACTTTTTTGGAATCATTTTGATTGTATTATGGACAAATGGATGACAAATTCTATAATAAGTAAAGAAGCATTCATGCTTTGATATGATTACTCTCACACAACACCACGCTGTGGTTCAGTAATGGTGAGATCTTAGGAAACTATAACACACTCAATGATGTTCCTCTATTAAAAATATATCTTCAATTTTCAAAGCACTTTCAAAAGTCAAATTGAACACAAACATGACAGAAAGTGAGTGTCGAGAAGTTAGCCTTACCACGCGGAGCTGCAGAGTAGGGCAAAGGAAGAGGCTGGTCGCGTGGAGCCAGGCCCCTTAGCAGGTCTGAACGCTGAGCGGCCATGGCAGCGGCTGCAGGCCACTGGTGCATCTGCTGGGAGGTGATGTAGTCATTGAGCAGCGTTTGGCGGTTCTCCAGGGCCGCAGTTTCTGGAAAGCCACGGATGAAGTATGGGTAGGTATGAGGGTATGCCGGGTTGGGGGCTAGATGGCGAGGCAAGTAGTAGGCTGTTGTGTATGAGAGTAAGAAATTCCTGTCATTCATATTGGACTAAATCACAAATCAAAATGATTAAAGGTACATTCTTTTCCCTGATTAGACAGAACCTCATGTGGAGGGGGTGCGCAGGCTGCCTTTTACTTTTTCAAACCTGTTCACACAGGTGCTTGGGAAAGATACAGAGCAAAGAGCTACATTGGTGTGGTGTGCAGTTACTGCAAAGACGATACCATGTAAACAATGAAGTTCAGTTTGAAGGCTTACCAGTCACAGAGATACTGGAAGTCTGTGGGCCTAGCATATAAGTGTCTCAATAAAAGGAACGGCTGTTGTTGTGCAAGTTATTGATGGTCAAAACACTGGAAAGCAACCTAGGCCTTTACAATTATTATAAATCATGGGCATTGCTGCGACCCAAGCTCAACTGAGTTCAAGTCTAATCAGGGACCAAGTACATCACACATAAAACAAGTAATGTAGTGCCCATACCTGGTTCAATGGGGATGCCACGGGGGAGTGCTGCAGGATCGAAGGGTAAGGGGATTTGACGGTACACATCTGGAGCTCCAAGACCTTGCAGTAGACGTTCATAGGTCTGTTGATCAGGAACACCAGGGAGTGGTGATTTGGTGGCACTCACATCTCGGGGTGTTGGTGTAGCTTTGCGCTCCTGCGGTGGATTCTTACTGGAACCTGGAGTAAAGACAGGAAATGAAAATTTCAAATGGGGTAAAAGGTTAGGTTGAAAATATTTCAGCTAGTGTGGCTATGGCAGAAATCAAGCCCCTTTTGTCAAAGACAAAAAAAAACTCTCTGCATGAGATATTGCAAATTTCCCACTTGTGGGACTAATAAAGGTTTATCTTATCTTATATACCCACCATCATGCTGCCTTTGGTTTGCCTCCCTGGAGAGAGGGGAGCCACGATGGGAGGGTCCTGGGTAAGCCGTCCTTAAGGTGCCTTTGTCATCGTAACCCACTGGGCTGTGATGTGTCTTGCCTCCCTCTTGTGATCCCAGCGTAAGAGGAGAAGAGCGGGCTATAGGGCTAGCTGTACTGACCACCGCACAGGGGCGCCCTTTTGGTGCTTCATCGTAGCGGGCCCTCTCAGCACGCATCTCCAGGTGGGAGGCTGTGTTGTGGTAGGAACGTGGTGAACTAGCTATGATGGAACGGACATCATGACGTTTCCCTGAACCAGCAGCGTCCTGCTTCATAGATGTTCCCTGAAGACAAGGCAAACCGGAATTAATTAGTAAGAGTGGAGAGATCCAAACATTAAAGAGGGTAGGGCTTATGTACTGGCAGACATTTTAGGTAAATTGTCATAGTATAAAGAATGCACCACCATGTGCAGTCCTTTTTATGCAATCAGAACATCTATTTAGTTTACACACAACAGTTTTAACACACAAAACATAATATTGCAATATCTGATATTTTCAATATTTCTACATCCCTAAAAGTTAGCATGTGCATACCTGTGTTATAATGCCTTCCTTGGCAGGCTGTCTAAGCTCCTCCCTGGGAATCAAGTGGATGGAGCGCCCAGCCTCCTTCACTGTAGGCACCATGGTCTCTCTACCCTTCATGGGGTCCGAAAGAGAACTGGGCCCACGGGGTGGGGAGCTTTCTCTCTTCATCTGCTTAGCTTCCCTCCTCAGGTATCCATCTTGAGAATCAAGATGACGAGGTATACCTGAAATCATAAGGATATGCATCTTATTTTACTTCAAAGAGAGCAGAACGAAATTCAAAGTTGTTCATATTTTAGACAGAAGAGAGGCGAGAAACATTCAGAAAGGATGTCAAGACAAGAAAAGATAGGATTATGTCATCTCAGCTGAACCAGAAGGGGTTGTGAGAGCAGCTTCATCCACCACTATATCTGGGCAAGATCTAACAAGATGGTTATCTGACTTTACTACTATCAGACGGATAAATATGAACATCAACATAAAAGTATTCCTGGCAGCAGGGGAGTTCTGGCAAACTGACAATCTGTTTTTTGATGATGCGATTTTTTCTTCTTCAAATCACTAACAAAAGTCATCTTTTTCTGCAGCACTGCTGAGCTGAAATAGCACTGAGTACAGGCTGATAAAAGTGAAACACACATGCAAGTGCCTTCAGGAAAAACACAGAATGCAAACAGACGACAGATAACATTAAACAGCATTATCTTCCAAGCAGATACGTTTACATTCAATTCAAAGATTTAATCTGCTGCAACATACAGTATTTATTATTTACATATATTTATTGTATGCCAAATAATTTCCCTCTGGGATTAATAAAGTTTTTTGAATCTTGAATTAAGTCCTGTCTCACTTTGAACTGCCTGCATGCCTCACTAAGTGAGTGTGATTGTCAAGATGACACTAAAGCTAAATAAAAAGCTACCTTGGAAAACAAAGCCTATGAAAGATGGATGAAAAGACACCAAGTAATTGGTCTTAATGCAAAGTCTTATTTAACAACATGCAGCTTCTGTAGAATCACAAACCGTAGCTCCTGATCTGTTTCCTCCACCACCCAAAATATCGCTTGTTCAAAGGTTTATTTAACTATTTAACTTGCTTGATCTGTTGCACGGCCGTTAGTAAGAAGCATCTTACATTAAGTAATGTCCTGCCTCTGAACTCTGTTGTTGACACTTGTTAGAAAAAAAATCTATTTAGGAAAAATGAACAGTGTAAGAATAAAAAAAAGAATTTAATTATATCAGAACTGAATATAAAATAACAAACTTCTGAGAAGCTATAAACATGCAGCAGCATGTTAATCAAGGTCCTCAATAGAAAAGAATTATGTCTGAAACCATGGTAACGGTATACATGGTAGTGACATATGCTACACACATGTACATTGAGGGATTTTTTTCCTACCTTGTGAGATGGATCCCCGAATATGATGAGCATCCTTATAGGATGTGTGGTGCGGACTGTCCCTATCATGAGGTATGGCTCGTCCCATCAGACCTGAGATGGAGAGGAAGCATTACAATATCTGTGGCAAATTATTTAATCAATTATGAGAGTTGAATGTGACTAAACATGGGTGAAGCATGGTTACATTCAGTAGACTTTACTGAAGGTTAAGGTGGCATGGATCTCTCACCTTCACAATTGGCAGCAGACAATGAATCCCGCGTAGGCAGTCCTCTAGAGATGCCTCCCTCCATAGCGTCATAAGGCCGCTTTAGGCCTAGAATTTCACCAGGCTGCCCAGGGACTCTGCCCTCATCTTTAGGGGTCTGAGAAGCAGAACCTAAAAATGACAAATATGTTATACAATTAGGTAAACAATACGTGTAAGTTTAGAAATCATGCTCAGTGACTAAAGAGGAAGTATTGCACTTGCAAAGTTAAACCAGTAGACACATTTCTTTTGTTGGACTTGTGCCAGATCTTACTCAAAATGAAAGTAATTGTTGGCCATGTCATAAAACGTTGCCGCAGTCTAGCTGAGGTACTCACGATCATATGTGAGAATGTGCCCGCTGATGCCCTCATAGACCACATGGCCTTTAGACAGTGCTTCATCCCGCTCCCTCTCAGCTCGGCTGGCACTGTCCTCCGTGATCAAACGGGTTATGGTTCCCTTATATAGCACATCAGCCGGTGTACCCTGTGATGAGAAGAGGGTGCATGAGACGTGTACTTTATCATTTTAGTGTGCAGCAGTAAAAAATGTCAAAGTCTGATCATGATTTTAACAGGACAACAATAGTGAGTTCCTACAACAGACAGACTTGGCTACCAGGAAGGACCATTTACAACTCGACATGCCTTCATGGGCAGCACTAGACTATGTAGTGCTCCCAACAGGCTGCTTTCTAGCTAACTGAACAGTAATGCCAACAACTAAGGCTTATACTGTATAAATACTGTGAAAGTCATACTACAACATCAACTAAATGGTGAATTCTGTTATAACCAAAATAGTCCCGAAACCTGTCAGTACACAAGACTGATATTAGCCCTCAAACAATGTAGGGCTGGACCCAAATATTCAAGTCAAGTCAAGTTTATCTATATAGCACATAAAAACAACCACAGTTGACCAAAGTGCTTTCCATAGTATAAAAACAACAACAACATTGCTAAAATTAGCATAAAAATACAACATTGTCCTGTTCAATCAATAAAAAAAGCCAGTGAAAAAAGATGGGTTTTAAATTGCGATTTAAACTGATTGAGTTTGCTCAAAAAAGCTGCTCGAATTTTAAAAGATGTTAAGTTTCCAATTTTGATATTTGGTTATTCTTTTTGCTCTTTGTTTTTCTTTTGTACTAAATTTAAGATATTAGTAATGAAGTTTAACCCATTAAGTTTAATTGCATTACTAAAATGTAGAAATAGATAGGCTATATCTGTGTATCGGTGTGTATTTGCAATAGCAACTGCAGTGACTGTGAATGGACATGTTCATCAACACATAATGTAATGTATTGTATTGTACTATGTAATGCGTATTTCACATTATGTTGAGTGTATTCTGTTTGGCAAATTGTTTTTGCCTCAGAAAGAGTGTTACAATGGTGACATAATAGAGATCCAACAAATAGACAAAAAAAAAAACATTCACACATGCATAAAACAAACTCAGCTTTAAAATACAAAGTAGTACTCCCAAAAGAAGCAGAGGTGTAACCACTTGGCAACAATAAATGACAATGGGCTGCTTTGTTAAAAACCTTGAGTCACATCACTCGTACCCAGAGTGTGAGTCATGTTTCTACACTGTTTGGTGAAGAGATGAGAGTGGGGGTGGATGGTTGAGTAGGAGACAGAGCAGTGCCTGAGATCACATTTCATGTCTGTTGAATGCAGCTTTTCCAAGAAGACACTGCTGAACGTTGGGGGCAAGTCTAGGGTTTGCTTTGATGAGGGGGGTGGTCTCTGTTTACAGGATCAGATGGCAATGACAACTACAGCACAATCTATTAAAATGCACCCCTGCCAAAAATGGGGTCATCCCATCAAGCTGCAAGCTAAACAAACAAATGAGCTTTCTCTCTTTTATGGCACTGATTATACCTAAACTGAGTTCACCTTTTCCATACCAATATATCGTGGTGGTTAACACTATTCTTAATGTTTGTTTTTTCTTGTATGCCACTTAGACGTGACGTTACAAAGGGCATATCAATCAGTGCGTTTACATGCACTCTAGTAACTGTGTTACAAAAAAATCGTTCAGGAAATGTTTTTTTCTGTCTCCATACAGTTATAATTTGTGAACCAAGCTTCCAGAATAAGCCCAGTGTAGAGGAGAAATCAGATTATTCTACTGCATCTATACACAGATTTCTAGTAACCGGATTTATTAAGTGCATGTAAACTGGAAACCTGGTTTCTCTGAGTGGCCCAGTTACGTGTAAATGCACTGAATGACTGAGTTTAGCCAGCATGTAGAGTAAATAGATAAATAAAAGAGGGAACAGACACCATACAGTGTGTACCTGTTGCTAGGGTGACAGTTCCACTAAGAGCAGTGGTTATGTCACAGCAGCAGGGAAATCCAGCAGCCACAGCACTTGGCTTGCCTCATGACCTCTTAACAGCTCAGCTGCTCTCGCTTCCATCACAAGTACACATATCAAACAGCAAGCAAGACAAGTGTTTTTATTAATTATTTTTCAAAAATAATGGTTGTGAATAAAAAGAGTGAGTGTGGGGTTCCAACTACTCTTTATCATAAACCCTAACAGAGTTTCTAATAATGTTTGTTTCAGGTCAATATTTAGCTTCACCAGTCTCTGGATAAAACAACTTGCATTAACCTGAGTGCACCAGTCCAAAAAAGTGGCTATATAAAGTCCAAGCTTCCTCTAAACCTGCATAATGGGTCATTAGTTGCAGTTCATTTTCAAAATGAATTTAAATAAATTTCAGAAATCTTTCACAGGTTCTCCAAATAAAGGGGAAGAGAAGTGTTTGCCAGTTGTCTGTCGTAATGCACTACTTAAACTTTAGCACTGTCAGCAGTACATTCGCAACTCACATCAGGATGACCACACCCAACACAGCAATAAGAAACTGCACAGATGAGCGATTTGGTTACATTAAGCGTGAAAACATGTCGGTAGATTATCTGTGGCTTATGCTATCATAAACTTTGTTCTGTTGAAAAATCCACATCGAAACTATAAGGAGATTGACAAAGAGAGAGTAAAAAATAATTAATTTGGGTATTCTAAACTCCTGTAAATAATCAGTAAAAGGGACACAGTACTTCTCTGGTCTGACCTTACCTGAGTAATGGAGCCTCCTCTGTAGGAGACTGGGGATTCTGGATGCATTCTGGTCCCAGGAATGCCCTTAGTGATACTACCTCCCTGAACAGCTGGAAAAGAAGCTGTAAAGAAAGTAAGGAAGACATTTCTATCACTAGAAGTTCAAGTGCAAAGCAGGGGTACCAGCAGTTAAGCCGAGTAGTGAAACAAAATTTAAACAATCACTGATTTTAGGTTTAACATTCTGCAAGTTTGGTCTACAAGCTAATGCTGTGAGAACAGCTGCAACCAAGACAAATGCCACAGGTTGAGGTCTATAAATGTATTTATTTTTTACCAATCAAATTATCACTGTAAACACTGTACCTAGTGATGTTAAAATGACTATTATTCCACATGCATCTTAAATACTAACATGATGCACCACTGGCAGTAATTACAGCTTTGAGTCTTCATGAGAAACACAGATTTGAACAGTCTCTCCCATTCTTCATATCCTCTCAAGCTCTGTCAGATTAGATGAGCTTCAATGAACTCAACTCCCCACCGACTTTCAGATGAGATTTAAGTCTAGTCTTGTACATTCAGTTACTTGTCCCAAAGTCACTCTAATGTTATCCTAGCAATGTGCCGCACTGTCATGTTGATAAAAACATGTGGAAAAAGTCATGATATAAATGTTATTCACAGATTTAGAGTCTTGATTAATGACAAAAATGTAACGAGTTTCAAATATGTGTTTTTCAGAAAAATTTGAAAACATGTAAAAACCAAGTACAAATGGCACTTTAGAGCGTATGATAATAAAAGAGAGGAAAAGATGAGACACCCACCACGTCCAGCAGCACTATCATGAGGCACCCCCTGGGTTGACAGGTTATCAGGCTGGGAGGACGAGCTGCGAGGGGACAACTGTTCCTGCTTTACCATGGGGTAAGGACCTCCTGCATAGTGCATAAAAGTTTGGGAAATCAAGGAATGGACATAGGTTAATGAGAAAGCCACGTCTGTGTGATGCAACGATCAGACCTCAACATCGTTTGTCATGGTTGTGATAGAAGCAGATGGCAGCTGACAGGAAGGAAACCTGGAGGTGCACTAGCCTGTCCAGCCAATACTCACCCACTTTCCTCTGATCCATCCAAGACAATCCCATCTGTGTGGGAGGCACCTTCCCATGATCCAAGCCATGAGCTGGGCTGTGCAACTGCACTGGAGTGCCCTGAAGAGAAATATTTGGTCATGATGGTGATACAAAGCATCATTGCCTTTCCCTAATATGTTTTTCAGACTGTTACATATTACTAATACAATTACCTACTACTATTGTATTTTAAAAATCTATTTTCAAATTTCATGACTCCTGTAGGTTTATTACAACCAAATAAAAGCCCTTTTTTCCCTTTGTGTGGTAAAATACCTGTGTGATGGAGCCTCCTGGCTTCGTGGAAGAAATGAGAGGTGGTGGCTCAGGCATTGTGAGGGGCCTCACAGCTGCTAGTCTACCACTGTCCTGTGGCAGACCGGAGATTAAGGGGTGACCTGCTTGCTGGAACGCTGGAAAGCAGGAGAAATAACGAGGGTGAGACTTGAATATTTGATTTTTGGCAGAGGTAACTGTTAAAATGATAAAAAACTGGACAGGACAGAGAAAGACTCACAGTTGAAGTGGACCAAGTGTGGGTCATGACTGATCTTGGCCATGTCTCGTGGAGACATTGGATAGGGAGACAGAACTGGGCGACCGAGGTTAGAGTTCCTCAAGTCATCAGAGCCCAGTGCCTGCTTCTTGGCTTCACTATGCGGAGAGAAAGCCTGGGATTTCTCTGCAACAAGAGTGCATTGAGTCAGGACCAAAACACACCACTCAGCTAAGCCACCATTAATCTAGAATCTTTACCTTTGCCACAGTCAACACCATTTTCACTGTCATTGTCATGAGCGCAATGAAAGAGAGTATTCAGACTCTTAATTTTTTCTAACACACCTTGGGCTGCAGATTTAATTTTAAAATGATAGAACTATGATTTTTACTCATCAATCTCAACAACTCATAATGACAAATCATGTTTGAATCACTAGAAAATATTTAAAAATAGAAATCTGAAAACTAACTTCCATTTTTCAATTTTTGTATTAAACTGCTAAAACATTTTGACATTACAAGTTACTGAATATTAATGGGCAAACATTTAAAGTGCAATCTATAGCACAATTAAATATGCAAAAAGTGAAGGAATCACCATATCCTAAGCAGTGGTATTTAGCTTCAAGTACACAGTAAAATTCAGCAGAGCAGATGTTTTCACTACAGTGTGGTTAAGGTGTAATTGGGGAGATTTTCTCTGCATTTCAGTAACAGAGAAAGGGACAGAGGGGACGCAAACAAACCACTCATCACTGCATTCTTACAGAAATGATCTCACATTACTAGTACACCTGCCCCATTGGCAGTTATAAAGAGCTTTTTAAGTCTTTCTTTTTCAAAAATGTCATGAAAAAGCAGTTGCTGTATTTTAGAGTTTGCAGCTGCTGTGCCCAGCTGGTTATAAAAAGACCTGTCTTTGTCTGGGCTGTTGCTAAAAGTTTTACACTGTGCTCTCAGAGATTCACATTGCACAAGCTCACAGTGCGTGCGCCGACCTAGACTATATTCCCTTCTGGGTCAGTAGCAATACTAGATCATTTATCAGCTCCCTCTCCACAAGTGTCCCAGAAACACTTCAATACCCGTAACACTAGAGAACACAGACTCAAGGTCAGAGCATGTAGCAAGGACCAACTAAGTAAAACTAGATCAAATGCTACTAAAACAGCTTATTGGCAGCACTTTAATTTCATTTCATTGATCTGCATTAATAGAGTTCATGTTGTTTCCATAAATTCATTTATCTTATACATTTTTAGACTGACAATTTAGGCAGTGGACAATATTATAAACATTCACCTTGCAGTTGTGTATGGATTACTGTTCAATCAATTGATTGGTCAGCTAATTAATCGTGCCAATCTTTGACATTTCATTTTAACTGGCATTGGCCCATGTCTGCACCCATGTCTGATCCATGCCTCAGGTCAGCTGAGACTTTACTAGTTTGCAATTGTACGTCGTTACACTTGTTTTGTTACTATATGTGCAAGAAAAGCATGCAAAAAGCTGATCATAATGAATAGTTTACCAAAAACACCTGTTAAGCAAGCACAAACTCTCAGAAAATCAAAAATTTCTCCAGGAATTTCACACATTTTAATAGTGGCTCCCCAGCTCCCACAAATATATAAAATATCCCAGATACCAAGGATGGGCATTGCAAGCTAAAATACTATTTGATATTTGCTGGGATCTATATGAAAAATATTCAAATTTATTGTATTTGGCGGTGTTGTAATCAGACCTTGTTAATGTGTTATTTAGTGGTGCAGAGCATTTTTTTATGACTACTAGATTTATTATTTATTTACAATAATTATTATTAAATTAAAAATTATTTGCTCATCCCTACTGGATACCAGATATTACCTGCCTTCATGTACACTGCATTCATTACACCAACACCAGTGAGGCATTTGGGGACAGTAATGAGTATAGGTCATACACGTTTCCAAAAATCTTTATTTTAAAACATTTTAAGTAATTAAAATATTTTCATAATTAATAAAATTCTCATTTAAGTTAAGCTGATTGCTGTCTCAATTGTAAGTATTAAATTATTTAGGGAAAAAAAGAAAAACGTGACAGTGCTAAAAATCAGCATCGGGGATCAGTCATTAAAAAACGCACAGTCTACCACTACTATGAAAATAATGGGATGTGACTGTGTAAAGGATTAGTGCATTTGTTTAAAAGCTATAAAAGTAGTTTTGTGTAATGATGAAGGTGTGCCTACCATCCTTGTCACTGTTGGATGGGCTGCGTGGGCGAACACGAGGGCTGCTGCTATGAAGAGCCTCCCTGTCTCTGTCTGCCTGTGGGGTGTAAGGTTGCTGTTTGCCTGGCTGGCCTGAAAGCTGCTGTTGTTGTTGCTGCCTGACCTCCTGAGAGGACTCCCCGTGAGCCATGGTGATCTGTTGCTGGTACAGTGCCAGGGCGTGGGGGGGCAGCACTGCCTTGCCACCCCCACTCCGCGGACTGCCTTGCATGGAGGCCTCCGGCATCTACACACAGGGTGAAAAGGGGAAAAAAAAAAACAAGATTATATACACACCACACACATAACACAAGTTTGGATCTACCTGGCATTCGACATATGGCTAGCCACATACAGTATCTGATAAACATGATCGCTAATAAACATCTCTTATTTCTTAGTAATCTAAGGTTTCCCTAATGCCGCGCATCTCATTTCTGCTCCACAAAGCAATCTATCCCATCATCGGCCATCTGGCTGGCTTATCACATACAAATATGACTAAACTTTTTCGCCTGCTATACTGTTATCTCTGTAACAAAGTGACAGGATAGCATTGATACCACTGCAATGGAAGAGTGTGTGGGTGTGTTTGAGAGCTGGTCAAATCAGTTTTCTGTTACAAAAACACTACACATGTCAAAGATGCTTTCCAATGCCAGAAAAGCTGAGATGTTGAGATTGCTAACTGTTGTTTTATGTTGAGAACATTAATGAATGATATCTAATAACAATAATAATAACAACATCTATAATATATAAAACGCATATTGAGACACAATGTTTAACAAAGACTCACAATAGGTGGTATAGCAGCAGCCCTCTGTTTGAGCTGCTTTAAGTCCATGGGCTTCTGAAGTGGGGAGGATATGACCCCATCATGAGTATAGTTCAGTAGACTTGGCCGTGGTGGAGTTATTCTACACACAAAGAGACAGAAACAAGTCAGTCTGAGAGAAGAGGATAATGGTGGAGAGCACAACATTTCCAATTTTCTGCCACCTCACATCTTTAATATTGCCAAAACTGCCTTTAATCATATGCCCTTTTCAGTTGAAGTCAAACCCAACAACTTATAAGAAGTTAAAAAAAAACAATACAATAATAGCAAAACACTGTTTCCACACCACATGCCTACCTGTATATATATATATATATATATATATATCCCAAAAGGCACAGGCATATTCACAAATCCTTACTCCGTAAAGAAAGCACATTTATGTAAGTACTAACATGATGTGGGAAATCTCACACACAAGTGCTGCGTGTGATATACTGCATGCTGGATATCTGTTGACAGAGCTTGAGATGGTAGAAAAGAATTGCAAATAAAAATCCATATCCATGTCTAGCACATCTGTTGAAAGCACACAACATACTCTGAGTCACAGATGGACACACACTTTGATGCACAACAACACACAAGTGTGTACACACATATGCACACTCACTCCCTTTGTTTGCTTTGGCAGAGAGGGCAGCGTTTCCCTCGACTCTGCCAGTACATGCAGTCTGCTGTCATGGAAAAAACTGAACAAATACCATGCAAACAAGACTAATCACTCCTCCCACGCACTTTGACACCCATAACTTGTGCCCTCATTCTTAGACACATAGATAGATATATATGTATACAGTAAATCTATATTTTCATTCATGCAAACTGTATATAAAATCTCTGGTTGATCAAAAAGAGCAACCTGTGGAGTACAAACAAGTGGGATGCCAAATTTGGCTTCACTATTGTACAATGTAGCTAGGCAACTATAACACTTCAAAACCCTCACCGCTTTATTTTTGGTGACCGCTGTGGTAAACCATAGAAGTAGGACAACTACCAAACCACTGTTCAAAATTCAGAAGCCCTTTGACATTAATAATCTCGACCAGGCCAATTGATGAGAAAACAAAACAGGGAAGAGATAGTTTTCATTTATTTTTTCATTTTTATTAAATGAATGGGAAATCATTATTCCATCTTATTTTCAGTTTACCTCTTGCAGAGAATTCTTACCTATTCTTATCATCCGTCTCCTCCACTTCATCAGCACTGCAAGTGGCGCTTGAGTCGCTGTCCCCATGGGAGCCCGTTTTGGCCCCGTGGTCTTTCTTGGTACTCTTTGTGGAGCTTTTAACTTCCTCTGCCTCTGCTGTAGGAGGTTTTGTATCTGGGCCATCACTGGATGGTGCTGACTGCAGCTGCTCTTTGTTGGGCTCCCCAGTCTCAGTCTTTATCTCCTGCTTGATGGCCAAGTATGCATCTTCTTTGACTGGAGGTTTCTCATCGCCTGCCTGGCCCATGTCTGACCCAGCCACCTCCTTGTCCCCAGTGCTGGAGCTGGCCTTCAACCTGCTCGAGCCTTCCTCCTTAGCCTTGCTGTCCTCGGATGAGTGAGGTGAGGGCAAGCTCTCTGTGTCAGAGCTGTTGTTGGCTCCACCTGGCAGGGACAGAGGACAAAAGAAAATACAGATGAGAAGACAAGGGCTTATGCTGTAAATCATGTTCTTGTCCTTTTTTCTTCCATCTTCCATCTTCTGTCTAATCAGGTTTCACTGTACAATAAGGACGAACACAAAACCCATTGGGATAATGGATAAAGTCCCCCAGGGCTCCAGTGCTCCACACACAGTATACTTCTATCAACAAACTATAAGAGGATTTTCAGGATACCTTTATGTTTGTCACTGCAGAACATGTTTCCTCCAGCAGCCAAGGAGCTACTTAAAGTGTCTGGTTGTTATAATACATTATTTTCACCCTGTGGCCACTTTATTAGGTGCACCTGTACACGTAATCCAGTACAGTTCAATTATAAACACTACCTTTGTAAAAGATAGTTCTGTCTGACTAACCGCAAGATACAGTACGTGCATATTAGCTAGCCCTAATGTTGTTTTGGTTTATTCTGTACATTTGAAGAAATGATCAACCAAACAATTTTATTTCCATTTTACAACTGCAAAATACTATAATAATACTAATAGAGGTAATATTTATTGTGCATTTATAATTAATAAATTCAAGTAAAAAGAAAACCTCAAAATTATAGTATTTCGTTCTAGTATTAAGAAAAAATTCCCTCTGGAGTGGTGTACCTTCTCCATCTTCAGGGACCTCCTCTTCATTGCCACTGGCTCCTGAACCCTCCATTTCCTCCTCCTCCGTGGCAAATGGGGCACTGGCCTCCTCATTCTGGAGGGTCTTGCCCCTACGACGGGCCTTTCGCTCCTTCTCCTGGGTCAAAACATACAGACACTAAATAAAGACAGTCAAAGGATGAAATATATCCAGATCCAGAACAGAGGCAGAGGCAAGCTATAGTTTGCTGGTGCACAAAGAACATGAATTATCTCACTTTGTTGACTTCAAGTGGAGACTAAAAATCCTGTGCTTACCGATTTCATTTTATGCTGCTGCAGAATCTCATCCAGTTTCTGCCTTTTCTTATAGTTGAAGTAGAAGTTCTTGCACTGTGACACGGTTTTTGATCCCACCATCTTGGCGATGGCGGACCAATTCCTACCATACTGGAGAAGGCCTGGAATGAATATATGGACAGGCATGGGTTAGGATAGGACAGGAAAGGAAAGGAATAAAGGAGACATGCATGACATGTTGAGTTGCATAACTACGTCTTCACTTTGTATCAAATTATATTCTCTTTGCAGCTGTAAAAAATTATGTAAGATGTGCAAAGTGCATATGTTATAAAGACTGTGAATTTAATGGTTATTTTGGTTTATATACTATAAACAATATCTCCAACTACAATCTCTTCAAGTGCACAGTGTGAAAGGCTCTCTATGGTAACTCAACAGCCATAAACATCTGTCTCTATACAGCTGTCAAAACTGTAACACAGCCTGGGAGCTTAGTTCACAATGCAACACAGACATAGCTCCCCCTCTCCCAGAAGCAGTATGGCTTGAGGCCATAGATTTCCAAAGTAACAACAGAGCGACGGAGAGACTGTTAGAAACATTAAGAGAGGAGATTGGTGGCATGGTGGTTGAAATGTCAGTCATACCAATGACATCACTAACTCTCCCCACTGGGGTCACGTTGTGTCAACTGACTTTGATGTGACCCAGTTCCAAGAAACCCTGGTCCTTTACCCAGTCAACCACATGATTGTGCCTTACACAAGAGTCTACAGGCACCCACTGGGCCAGAGCTGTGATAGATCAACCTGTCATGAAACAGACTCGCACATATACACATACATGCATACAGGCATCGCCTGGTGTATGTGTGCTAAAAGAACGGATGCAGAGAGCAGTTAGTGTGTTTCTGACTGCGAGTGAGAAGGACAGATAGCACAGAATTTGCTACCGTGCCCCCCCCCCCCCCCAGCCTGCTGTTAGCTAAAGGCAGCTCATTAACAGTGTGTGTTGTAAGAGGCTTAGCTTACACCACCCACTTGTTTCCTCTGCCAGCCTGACAGGTCCTGGCAACAGGACAGCCTCTCAAAGTGTTGTTGGGGGAGGTGGTGGGGGTATCCTGGGATAACCTTGGACATAGGTTCAGAGGTCTCTGCATCTCATCGCTTAATGGAGGCAGCAGGACAACAAGCAGAACACTGAGCCAAAGGACAGGAAAGGACAGCTGTTTACAGCCCTGTTATTTCAACTGTCATATTACTGAGAAAGACTGACACTGATACCAGCACTTTATTAAATAACACTACTATTAAGTGATAGGTGCAATTAAAGCTGTTAGTTGTTTACAAGTTTACTTTTTCAAGACTGTACTTATTTATGCCCTTGTAATCACTATAACAAAACAAAAGGTGCTTCATTGCAAATACAATAGTATCCACTATCCAAAAAATACACACAATAACACTGCTTCAGTTCAATGCATTCCTTGCATATCTCTTATACTTATGTCTGCACCGACAACTCAACTGACTCACGTTTACTAATAACACTTCTTAAAAACAGGCTTCAAGAATTTTGAGAAAACTTAAGATATTCCCAGTCATGCTGAGAATGTATTAATGCCAGTGTAAAAAAAAAAAGAACCATCTCTAAAAGCAATGCTGATCTTTAAGTCTGTGCTGCTGGTGTCTAAAAGCTGCCATGCACCTACAACCTGTCAAGTGTTACAGGGGAAGAGGTTTTTCAGCTGAAATATTCATCATTGTGTCTAAAGGTGTTGCCAGGAAAGCTTATCCAAAATATGCAGTCATCTCTCAAAAGGGGAAGAGGCGACACATTGCCCTATAAGTTAGACAACCTCCAACCTGCCAGAGTACACACAAACATACACGTGCTCAGACAGACAAAGACACAAAGAGTTCACATTCAAACAAGTAAGAAACACTTTGCTGCAACCAGTGGACCTGAATGCAATAACAATGCAGTTCATTTACTAAGAGTTAAAGGTCATTTTGTTATGACCTTTATCTACATCCAGCTTATATCATTTTAAGCACGCACTAAGCACAGTTTCAAGCAGCTCTGGTTGACCAGTGACTTAGCTGCTGAAGCAACACGCATGGAACAAACATCCAATCAGCAGACGCAATACTGAAGCAGGTGGTGGCCTCACACCCAATCAGGACACTGTATTCCCACTAGCTCCTCCCAGAGAAAGTCCAATCAACACCTGGTGGAGCCAGAAAGTGGTTGTTCCTGTCGGTCACATGCCTGTCACTCCAGCCGTCGTCTCGTGGCCCTTCTGTAGATAACACTATCAGACGGTCTGATCTCTAAAGGGCCAGTCGGGAAGCTCTTCGGGGCTGGGCCTTCCGATCCAGAGCAGAGGAGATGAAAACAGCTCAGTCTCGGCACTCTTCCTGCCAGCTGGCTTGATACTTGAGCCGGTGTCAGGTTGACATGCTCCTAAACAGCACATGCTCCTGGCCTCTCCCCTTCTTTTCCTTTCACTCTATCCTCCCTGTGCTTCGTAGAGTGCTAGTTCTCCTCTGCTGTGTTTCTCCCCAATGGCGGTCGTCTGGGAAGACTTCCACAGGAAAGTGGGACTGTGGGGCGGTGCTATGTGCTCAGCCTCTCTCTCCCCTCATCTGATCTCTCCTCTATCTCTCTTTTTTTCCCTCCCTCTCTTTCTCTCCGTCGGTCCGTCCCTCCCCCTACCTCACTCTGCCAGCAGGCACCAAGGAACACACACACAAATGCATGAGTGAGTACACACTAACTCAAACCCTCTCTCTCTCTCTCTCTCTCTCTCTCTCTCTCTCCGTCTCTCTTGTTAATACTCTAGCATACAGCAAACACACACTCAGGCAATCCAAGAGTAAACAGAGAGCAGAGAGAGAGGAAAGGGAGAGAGAGAGAGCAGCGCCACTGTGCCTAAGAGACAATGGAGAAAGGGAAAGGATACAGAAGTGAAAAGTAAGCAAAAAAAAAAAAAGAACGGGGAGACATGAGTGGAGAGAGAGGGAGTTGATGTTGATACCATGAGAAAGCATAAAGGCTTTCACATTTTTCCTGACTGACCTGCTTTTCATCTAGAATGTGACCTCTCTCCAGTCTATAACAACACAGAGTGAGGGGAGAGAGAAAGTAAGTTGGGGAAAGAGGCGCTTGCCAAATCTTCCACAGCTCTTGCCAATCTGGGTTGCTGCCATCTCCCATCCAAGGGAGACAGACAGAATGAGAGACAGAGGTAGGGCAACAGGGGAGGAGAAAGAGAAAAGATAAAATGGCATTCTCTACCTGCTGCTCCTTTAAATGGGTTCTTCCAGCAAGCAGAGCAGGGGCCATTATCCAGCTGCCTGCCTGCCTGCCTGCACCCAAGCAAAGCCTGCCAGATTAGTGCACTTACATAAATGCTAGCCAAGAAGGGTGCACATGCAAACACACACAGTTTGGAGCAAGTGCACATAGGCACAAACTTTGCTACACATATCTTGCATATACACAGGCAGGCAGAGCTGATGGATTTAAGAGAGGCTTTACAAAGATTGGCCATCCTTTGTTTGAGGTACCCATCTTTATAAGCAGAGAAGACGAGAGTGGCCCATCTCAGAGTGTGGTCATGCCAAGCCATCCTCGAAGGCAGCACTGGATGGAATGCCAGTGCACTGCCAGGCACTATAAATGCCATTATTTAGATTTGTTTAGCTCAAGGGAATAAACACATTAGCATAAGGACACCTAAGCCTCTTTAAAATATATACATATCAAGCACCTGCAAGCGAGAGCACCCTAACAAGTTTATTCAAAACAGAGTATCTGAGTTCTTGGAAGAGGAATCCCTTTTGCCATGTGTGGGGGGCTGACGAAAAATGGCAAAAGCAGCTCCTCCTCTTTGGCCCTCGGTACTATAGCTGGGGCTCTGTGGTTATGGTTACATAAGCACTTCATAGAAGCCCTGCTCCCACCGAGATGCCAAGCTAATCCTCTGGGATGAAGCGCCCCACTAATCCCACTGCAGGAGAATGGAACTGAAGACATTAACCAGGATTACTACACAGGACTGTGTTCAAGCCAGGCCAGAGCCAGTTATCGCAAAGTAACCCCTTAACACACAAACCTGCACACATGCACAAACTTCAAGATTGCAGGAGACACTATACACACAAACACAAACACACAAGACATATGCGATAACTACTCTAAACCAAATGTGGTTTCAATATTACATTGAAGCTGCTGATAGCTGCTTGCACGAGGCACTTCATCTACTCTTGATTGAAATTGAGGGACAGGTTAAGTTAGTCATAAGCAGAACTAAGAGTCACACATAGCAATGACACCTCATTTACATACAGCCACAAAGTGGCTGCCTTGCAGTGACTTTGTGTTGAGTCATGGACAGAAAGCAGGACCTGACATTACAAAAATGGTACTTAGACATTTAACACCAAACTTTCAAAACACGTCTATGAAAAGATGTGTCTAAAAAGACAGCTCAAGTTTTTTGGTGATGTAAGGAGTCAAAGGTATTGATATTTATAAGCATTACTGCCTGCAACACCCATCATATTTTCTTGGAAAATGTAAATCTATTTTATAAAAACCCAAATACAGATGTCAGAACCACACCTGACCATCAATCTGGTGTAGGGAATCCCTATCAAAAGAGTAGTGCACATTAGAAACTACTGAGGTTGAGCAGCTCATTCAATCAGTAACCGAGACCAATGCAGTGCACACAACAAACACACTCATACAGAGCACTGGTGCAAGGAAAATGGGCAGAGTGTCAGCAACCTCTGTGAATCAGCCATAGACTTCTGGGTAATCTTCAGTCAAAGACAATAAACAGGCTGAGTTAATGACTGCTACATTTGCGAGGGCCAGCTGATAAGAGGCAGACTTTACAGCCTGTTTGATAAAAAGACATGCTGCCTTGACCCAGAGAGACAGAGAAATGGCTCCAAAGAGCAACAGACCCAGTCTAGGCAGACTGACACATACACGCATAGACACAACCTAGCAGCACGTGGGGGTTGCTGCCTTACTAACAGGAAGTCACAGCCACATCACTTGTCTATGCTTTCGAAAAAGAGAAAAAAAACGTGCTTTCGCTGATGCTAATGTTCTTTCACCTGTTTTCTTTATAATATGCGCCGTAAAAGAAATGAAAATCACACTTAAACGGGAGAAGAAATGTTTATTGTGTTACCTTTTTTGGCAGTTTCCATCTCTTCTTCAGTCCAGCGAGAGCTCTCATTCATCTCCAGATTGGCTGTTAAAAAAAAAAGAAGAACCACCACCAAGTTAGAGATGGCAGGAGGAGGGGGGAGTGGGCAGTTATCACAAAGTCAGTTAGGGAGTGACTGACTGAAGGAAGAAGAGAGAGAAATTAGAGAAGAAAAAAAAAAAGAATGAGAGGGTGGGGGGCAGGGTAGCTTGTGCTGCTTACCAGTGAGGCACTGCAGCATGGGTCACTAGGGACTGTTTGTTTTAGATGGAGGAAGCAGGAAATCCAAGGAGAGAAGTCAGTTAATGATTACAGACATAACAACTGGCTTCTTTCCCTGCACAGGCCATAAGCCAGGCTGACCCTGGCCCTGTATGGCAGACAGAGAGCAGGAGGCTGTGCTTATGTGTCCTCCTAATGGACCTGTCAAGGACACAGCTGCCAGCAGGGGAACAAACAGTGGTGGAGAAGGGGCTGCTGATGAGAGCCCCTACAGCCTGACTCACATGGGGATTCCCTATGTCTAAACCTGTGCTACAGGAGAGACTGCAGCATGTACACACAACTGCTGAAACATCAAAAATCCTCATAGCCTGCAGCAAGAGTATTAACATGTGCACGGTGGGTTTACCAACTGCAAGGAAACAAAGAGCTAAGCGGGGTGACACTGCTGACATGCTCACTATTTTGTCCTTAAACAATACTTTTGTCTTTTGCCAACAGACTGAATTTAAACTACGTCTTTTTCACTTCAGGTAAAAAGTAGTGCAAGACTGAAAGTGAATAACTATCAGACAAAAAGTACAACAGTGCACTCTTGTGGTGTGAAACAGGAGACCACAACTAGACCAAAGGTGATAGAATTAGTCCTTCCTGACTGTAGTGAACATTTACCCGTGAAGTCTATAGTATCTCTATGCTCAACATCTGTTGGTTTTAGCTATTCTAATATTCCAATGTTTTACGCTGAGAAATAACTCTAACACTTACTTAACAGTGAATACAAACATTATTCTTCTTGTCATGGCTGTGACTTTATAATGCTTACACACATCCCCTTATTATGTTACAGTACGCAATGAACCTGTAGCCACATATTAAATTTATTGCGATGTTAAAATAACACTGGACAGGGGAGCAAATTGGCACCATTTCAGTGCAGTGCAGCTGAGACCTACCAAGCTCATTGTTGAGGGGTGGTGTGGTGGTCTCTTCCACTTCACTGGTCATGGAGCGGGTGATGCGGCCCTTGCGGCGCCCCTGGCTGTTGGCTGTGCGTCGACCCTTGAAAGCCACAGCGGGTTCTTTGTCCTCGGCATCCTCTCCAGAGGTGTCATCCCTGTGTTTTATAAATGTCAACACAGTCAGCAAGTGATGCACATGGTGTTTGAGTGTGTACTGTACATAGGATGGGAAATGATACAGGTCAGACACAGTCCCCTATCTTTGGGAAACAATAATACAATATAACACAATATATTAATAATCATTTAGGCAAAATACAGTGTTTTTATAACCAACTATGAACATGCTCGAAATCACAGCTGAGGATAAGACTGGGTGCAAAGAGCCCCTGACACAAGCAACGACTGAAGATGACCACAGATAAGGTCACAGCTCTTTCATGGAAGATGCCAAGTGTCTGCTGAGGACTGTGGGTTGCAGACATTAGGCTGTCAAAATACTGCCCCTAAATATTAAATTTGACTATAAGTCTAGTTAAACATATATAGAGGGCTATAATTAGTGAACTATTGCAATGTTTTCCCCTATAATAGTACAGGCATGGAGATATGATACTCATTGACAACATTAACAATCTCTTTATTATTAACTATATTTCTGAAAAATCTGAGTTGCTTCATCTTTCAAAAACAAAGACATTTCTGAGTAACCCCAAACTTTTGAAGGGTAGTGTACACACCAACATATTAAATTAAAAGTTTGACACTTTAACCTAGGTCATTGTTTCATGTCCTTTAGCACCACAAATCTGGGCACAGATATGTTTGTTTGCATGAGTACAGACAACCAGAGCATGCTGCAAAATGAAACCCATCCTTGATGACCAAATCCGAATGTGTATGCAGACACTGCTTTCTCTTTTTTCTTCCCGAAGATAATTTATCAAGTGTCAGCACAATGGCGTGCCGGGAGCCAGCCACTGATTTTAGACCCACTGCTCCTCCATTCATCTTCCCCCAGTTCCATTAATCTTACAGAGGGGATTTGGTGGCACACTAAATATAGGCGAGCCAGCTGGGCCAGAGGTGGCAGGCAGACAGCAGGGTGTGCTGGGAGTCACACAGCCTAGCCTCAGAGCAGGGAGGCAGTGCTTCGCCAATATCTTCAAGTCTGACATAACCACCAATAAAAATGACCTGCCACTAACTGAAACTGAATTTCATAATATAGAACATGAATACACAGACTGCTGCACTTATCTACTGATTTTCAGGCAACAGAAAACAGTGATATTCCATCTGCTGTTTGGCATCTTTTGCTGGCACTGTGCCTGAAAACACCACTGCACCTTCCAGCCCACTCACGCGCGCACACACGTGCACGCACACTTCTTTACACACTGACATTTCAAATTGACAGCGACGTTAATCATCCTGCTGTTTTCCTTACAAACCTCAGACTAACTAAATAAGCACAGACTTCTGAATATGAGACTTGGCATCCTATTGGGAAGACGAGAAGCATAAACAGGAAAACAGCTGTTTTAATACAGAGAACAAATGGATGCTTAAATTTGCCATAGGTGGAAAGCCTGGCTGGAGGTGAGGGAGTTAGTGCTCGAGGTTTACAGAATAATTGTATTTCCAGATCCACTGCACACTAGTCAGAACAAACTCCTACTCCACTTGCTGCAGCCTGACCAGGATCGCTTCTAAAAATTGTGTGTTGGAAAAATGGAGAGAGACAGAAGATTGTTGCAGCTGTGCAAGTTCAGGCCAATAAAATAAGGCAAAAATGTTATTACCCTAATCTTTTCTAATCAATCAGTAAGTAAAGCCATCTTTGCAACACACAGTGCCTAGGCCTACAAAGTCATAAAGTGTTTGTACAAATACAAAAGACATGGCTTCATTATGGATGGTGTAGAGAACATTAAAAAGCAACTCACTTCATTCCATCTTCCTTGTCTTCAGTTTCATTCTTCTCTTCATCCCTTTCTCCCTCCTTCTCTTTCTCCTCTTTTTCCTTGTCTTCCTGGCTGCTGCGATTCACTTGTTGTTGCTGCTGTTGCTGCTGCTGCTGACTGTGCTGCAATGAGAGAGAGCAACAAGGCGCTGTATTATAAAGAAAAAAAAAACAATCCACAGATTTACTGACAAATGCTCCAACCTCTCTAGCAACCTCTACACCTTACATACATTTCAACATGTGAACGTATAAACAGATAAAACTAATGTAATTATTACTATTTATATATATAATATATATATATATTATATATATGTATAGGAATAATT
>JAUBNQ010000028.1:6124186-6141134 GCA_032353495.1 Ctenopoma kingsleyae
GTCTTTGTTCTTTTGGAAGCAATACAAGTATCAACAGTTTTTGTTATGATCATTTCCATGGAAATATTCATGATTTTATGTGATTTCAAAAGGGGGCTAATAATTCTGGCCTCAACTGTATATACATATTTTATACTAACTTTTTGTGAATTTTGTAATTTTTTTTAAATGTAACTTGATCTGGATGAAAGGATGAATCTGGCCTGTATAGTTACAGTATACATGTTTAATACTGAAGCTTTACCAAAAGCAGCTTGTGGGATTTTCCAGCCTGTGCTACCTTCATAGTGGAATTGTTACACAATAAACAACAGCAGATTCATGTGTCAGCTGGGCATGTTATAAATGGAAGTACAAGAAACTTTTGAAGACTGTAAAAAACAGACAGGGGATAAAAAAAACTGCCAGAAACTATCAAAGTCTTGGGGAAAATTCACTTGAAAGCAGCTGTGCAGCTCTACTTGCTGCTGGTCTGTGGTGGCCTTAAGGGACTATTATTTAGCTTTAGCTACCACAAATATTCTAATGCCATATCAGTTCAAACAGATCTGTGTGTGGAACGCAGTGGGATAAAGGTTAACCCTGTAAAACAGCTGTGGTATATGGCAATATTTACTGGAACTGAAATACAGCTATGTTGCTGTGTTGACTACAGAAAACCTAACCTATGTTCATGCAGGCTATTGTTTAGTTTTTTTGTTGACTTACTACTTTTGCCACAGTTTGCTGCAAATGTATTATTTGGACACAACAATGAACATAAGAATGCTAACTGTTTAATTTAGAGAGATCTAGACTACTTACTTTCTTTCCCTCATTTATCATTGTTACTATTTACTGTACTGTTTCGTAGTACTCATCATTTCACTTATGTCAAATTTATTCATATATAATTTTCTTTCACTGGTGGCAGTGCCAGCCTTGATGTGTGCTCCACTCATTAGAACAAGACATCCAGATGTCTAGGCATCATAGTAATTTAAACAAAGCACCTGAACAGAAGAGCTTACCTCATGTTCTGATATTCCATCAATGATTTCAGACACCTCATGTTCACTGCGAGCTGCAGATGAGGCCAGTCCACCACCTCGCTGCCCAACACGGCTATAAAAAGAAAAATACACAATACAGCCTATATTACACGATGAAACACATCCATTCTTTAATGTAACTGATTAAGTCAGTTCCAGATTTATTAGTGTGCCTCCATCAATCACAAATCACCTGTTTGAACAAATAAATAAATAAAGAATAAAATAAATCCTCTCTCACCTCTGCATGCGCTCCTGCAGCTCTCTTTGCTTGCGGATCTCTGGGAACTGTTTCTCATAGTACTCCCGCACCTTGCTCTCCTTGGCTCGCCGCCGCGGGTTGTTTTCTATGCGCTCCACCTTCTTCTCCCAGGCTTCCATCAGCTGATCGTAGCGCTGGCAAAATTTCTGTTCCTGAAGCAACACAAAAGTTCTCAGTCTACTGCAGATCCACTTAATTAACAATATTTCTTTCTATATCTTTCTTTTGATATCAAGAAACAAAACTAATAGACCATTATATCTAATGGACAAACCTAATTTCCAGAAGTTTGGACTTTTGCTAAATCTAGTAAATTTGAGTTTGATGCCTGTAGCATGTTGCAGGTTGCATAACATTCTAAATTTGCTTATTTAATCAAAACACAATTAGGTTGAAAACGCTGAAAATCTTTTCTTTGTACTTAAGTCAGATAAGTAATCATTCAAGTAGTACACTTACAGAGCATTTATGTATAAGCTCGGCGTCAATAACATTCAGAAACTATATTGAGTAATCTTCCTAGCTCTCAGTCTATCTGGTGTCTCCTATCTTGTACTTCTATGAGCCCAGGGTCAAGCTGACATGTTAGTATTCTAATGAGAGTCTGGCCTTGAGCCATGGCTCTGGTAGACGACATCCCACAGTTTTCCCGGCTTCCTCAGAGGCAGGCTGTTAAACAGACCGTTAACTGTGGTAGAGACACGACCCTCAGTATGCTCATAAAGCACAAGGAGATGTCTCCCCACACACTGCCCATGAGAAGCTACCTTCCTGCACTCAGCCATCACACAAGAGAGGACTGGACAAACACTCAGGGCCAGCATGCTTCTGGTGTGCTGCATTTGAAAACTGTTCTTTTTGGCCCCACATAAACTTGCAATACATAATAAATGTTAGTACAATCTGTGAGGTTGGATGTAGTTTTAAAGAAACATATTTTCAACTTATATTTAGATTAAAACTGTGGGCTTGATTTGCAGCAATGATTGTCAAGCCAGTTGATTTTAAGATGTCTGCCTGGCTCTAGCATCAGAGTTCACCCCATTGATTTCTGCTTTATTTATAGTTATGCTGTCTGGCTCAGTCTCAATCAGTCATTGGCAGGCAGGATTGCAGACTAAGGCTGTACAATGGTCATTATAGTGCATGGCTGACAGTGAAGTCAACAGGCAAAAGAAATCCATTTTTTCCCAGATTACAGTACAAAGGAATTTTGTCCCTATGGAACAGTAAAAGTACAGACAATAGAGGTCACAGAAGTCTATTCTTCTTTGGTCTGCTTAAAATGGCTACTTCAAGGAGCAGTTGGCCCGGTTTCACTCTAGTGATCAGTCATGGGGCTGAGTCACAGCAAAAACCTTGAGTTCTCTACTTACCCACTGCTTACGAGCATGATTTCTCCTCTTGAAGTATAAGATGAGCTTCTTCCTCATTGCCTGGTTTCTAATATGGAAGAAGAAGTAGCAGAGGAATAGAAAGATAAATATAAGATGGAGACATTCCAGGAAACACACTTTAGGCAGTGCTGTGGCTTTCACCCCACCTGTCACATAACAAATCTTTATCTAAATATCTATATTGAAGGATCTCTATTCTCCAGATTCTTGGATACACATTTTTCATTCTTTCACTCATACTTTCTCTGTACGTCTTTATCCAATAAACACGCATACAAACAATGTCTGTCCTTGTATGCCACTGCTCAATAAACTCAAACTTGCTTCTGGGTGGAAAGGACAGCGAGGGGAGGCAAACTTATAAAATTTGTCTGGGCAAGGAACAGCTAGCCACAGTGCTTCAAATAAAGGTCAGGGCCAGTAATCTCCTTAGGCAGTCACTCAGTTTATCTCTTTCTTTGCTGCAAGACAGAGTTTTATTCATGACACTTAATCTGTCAGTTGTAAGGTCATGTTCCCCACTGATTAATGTAATCTTATTCTACATTAGTCACTTCAGCTGAGCCGCAGGGTCCTTCAGGTCACAGGCAAGGACAGAAGATGCAGAAGTAGGTTGCTTGTGGTGTATTTGTTTGGAAGTTTGGAAGACAGCATGATGATATTTAGGGTCCAGAGGGATAAACGCACAGGATGACCTATTCCTCATCCCCCTAACATGTTATCTGCTATAACAAACTTAAGTTAAATCTAAACAGCCTTAACCCCCAACCTACATAAACACAACCACATAGACAAACAGACAGAATAAGCCAAACCACTGCAGCAAGGGAAAATTATGCTAATCCAACCAGATACTATGTATATCCACACATACTGTGACATAAAAAGGGTGAGAACTAATTTGGTATGATAAAAAAGCTCTGATAGATTAAGCCCTTTAGAAGACAGAGATGGTATTGTGCTCTGGACACCAGATGGCAAAGTAAAAGCTTAGCAGGCCTGAACTGCTACAGAAGGTTTTCTTTGTCCTGTCCTAAGCCTATGCCATTTCTGAGATACCAGAGAACAGTGTAATTTGGCATAATACCTCCAAAACATGATGGCTGATATGCTCACTTGTGACAGGATGTTCTCCAGTGGTACAACCACACTGAGCAAAAGCTTTTCAGATGTTTGATTTTGACTTTATAATAGTCTGCATATGCAAGTGACATAGACATGGGTGAACTAGGCGGCAAAAGCATGGTGTGGGCAGAAGATGAACTGGGACTAGGACTCAGATGCTATGTATCCCAGCAGGGATGAATACCAAGGTTATCAAACTGCTTTGCAAAACAAAGAAGTCAATTGTGCTGGCTCAAAGCTACACACTGGCATTTAATCACACACGCAGACACACACAGACAAGGTAGAGAGGAGAGTTTTCAGTTAATTGCTTTAAGGCAATAATACTGATCAAACAGTGCAGGGATCAAAAGGAGTGAAGACAGAGTAGTGTGCGGTTAAGAGGTCAGACACATCTAGTGGCATGCCACTGTACCCAAACCACTTTGCCAGTTGTGGAGAGAACCCTTTGATGTGCCTCAGTGAATAATGGTCCTTAAAAGATTTTAGATGCACATAAGTCTTTTTGATAGAAACACTCCAGTTTGCTTGCATTCTCTGCTCTGCTTACTGCAGATATCCACCAACATATGAAATTGACATGATTAATTAATCATTCACTGACTTCAACATTAGATGATAAGAAAGGTAACATTACCAAAAATCTGAGTGATGAATCAATTGTCATTTTAGTTCATTTTCAAAGGGAAAAGCTGGCTTTTTTGTTTGATCATTTTGATTTCTACACTTTTAGTTTTAGTAGAAGATCTGGTAGTGGCAAAGCAAATATGACTTAATGTACCCTTGTAAATGCTTACTTCACAGACTACAGATTTTCTTTACCTTAAACCTATTTCTAATGTTGCAAGAATATGGAGAGCAAGAATGTCGCAAGGATATGTTGTATGAGTGACAGAATGTGATTATAAGTCTAGCCTATAAACTCATCCTTCCACTGATTTCACTGCTACCGCAGCTATAGTGTCACAATTAAACTGAACAGTTTCACTGACAGTACACATCCTTTTCTGTGTAGCAGTCCTTGTCATGCATGTTTATTCCAGTAACCTCTATACTAGGTTTACATAATGGCAATTTCACATCCCCCTCTGAAATGCCTGCCTTTCCAGTCTACCAAGAGGGAAGACGGATATGAGGAGGGGGTGGAGACAAATGGAGGTAAAATACAACCACTATGGGAATATTTAACAGGAGTGGTTCCATGTTTACAGAAACTTTAAAAAACACAAGGACCTAACACTTATCCTGACTCCATATGCACGATTAATGTTATTTAATGAACCTTCAGATATGCTCAAAGTTATTCAATAATCAATCATCTTCTATAAATACAATCAATCAATACCAGGCTGACTTTTTCCTCTCAATAAAGGTTATTCATTTTGTGTCTGGTATAAACTCCATTATTTACTCTTATTTTTGTATTTAAAATACACAAATAAATCCATTTTAGAGATCTGTGATGACATAATTGCCATATCAGCCATCGCCCCCATAATTGATGGTTAATCTCATCAGCAGTGTAACATATACTTAAGTGGCAGTATTTACAGTAAAACAATCATTAATGTGTAATAGTGTATATATAGTCAAAGACTCACATTTTGATGTTCTCGTGGTACTGCTTGGTATCAGAGGGCTGATTGTATAGAGGCTAGAACCAGAGAAAGAATCTGTTAACATTTCAGTTCCAACAAAAAGTAAACAACTGAATTTCAAGAGGAATACAGATGAAGGCCAAATGACAAGAGTTTACTTTAATATTTCTCCAATAAGATTCTGATCTTGACCCAAATAAATACAGGATTTCAGTGTTTGTAGAAATGGAAAGACCTCCAAGCTAATAACCCACTCTAATTCAATTCAAATGAATCAGAGACAGTACAGTTCATGTTTGTGTAATGATATGCATGAGTTCGTTAAGTAGTTCATTCAACAGAACCAAGTGATAAAAATCACTAAGTGTGGTGTGTGGAGTGTACGTGTGGTGTAAAAGCAAAAAACAAAACACCAAACAACGTCATAGGTAGTCTTTCTATTCGTATTAGAGTAAAAAGAGTTACACCTTTTTACTACACAACTTTTAAAATGTAAAGTTCACCAAAAGGGTTGAGGTTCTATTTTCAGTGGTGATTTTGGACATACTCTCAGGACATCTATTGGACATCAGCTCTCTTCATGTCTCTCTCTCACGTCGTCTCTATTGGGTTGAGGTCTGGGCTTTGACTGGGCCAGTCCAAAAGGTGGATTTTATTTCTGTAGTTGATTTACTTTGATGTTTACAGTCATTGAACAACTGCATCACCCAGCTTCTTCTGAGGTTTAGCTTGAAGACACCCACCCTGACATTATCCTGTAGAATACCTTGACAAACTTGGGAATTCATTTTCCCCTCTAGGGGATCAATCTTCATCTTTGTTTCATCTGTCCTGTTTTTTGGCAAATTTCAGGCATTTTGCAATGTTTTGTTTGGAGAGCAATGGCTTCCTTCGTGGTGTCCTGACATGGGTACCATGTCGGTTAAATTTTTGCATATAATTGATTCATGAAGAGATGTTAACTGGCTCCAGTGAATCCTTCAAACCTGTAGTTGTTACTCTACGTTTTTTCACCAGAATATCTAAACTCTTTGAGGTCACTCAGTAGTCCTTTCCAGCTACATGCAAATCAGCAACTCTCTACGTCTTCTCTTCTCTTCGTCAGATGATGTTACTTGTGAATAGCACACTGACATTGTTTGGGTGTATTTATATGTTAAGGTAGCTCTAAATCACACCTCGATTGTTGTTTCATTTATTGAACTCCAGTTGCCATTTACTGACATCAGAAGCATAGTGTTTCAGTCACTTTGTACATTTAATGGGTGTGTTCAATAAAGGCACGAGAGATCATGGCTGTTTGTGTGTTATCAGCTTAGAAATATTGTTTGTTTACAATTGTGACTTTGACAAAGATCAGATCAAGTCATGAGCAATGTATGCAGAAAACCAGATTGACTTACACAATTTCTTTTTCTTACAACTGTATTTTTACTTGTTTACTGTACTGTTACTGTTTCACCATTGCTGGTGACATCATGATATTTAGACTGGGTCCTTGGTCTCTCCCTAGAATGCTTTCCCCCTCACCCTCCTAACCTGATGTTCACTAAAATGTTCCCATGAGGCAATAATATGAAAAAAAATGAAACTGTGAAAAGGAAATTAATTACAGGAACATAAACATAAAATAAAATCTAAATCTCCACTCACCAGTTCCACCCTGGGTCCCAGTCCTTCCAATATCCTGTGAGCCTCTTCTGCCTTTTTCTGGTAAAGGAACACAAACAGAAGTAACAAATTAGCCAGCCACTTGTATCTCACACAGTCAGCACACTCACTTGATCACTGAGGCTACAACACCACTCGCTGGATGGACGGACTGCTGGATGTACAGATGGATGGAAAGAGGGTTGCACCAACTATTATTAGAGCTTTTAACTCAAGCCAGGCCACAGCTCCTTTCCTAAGCACTCTCTCTCCTCTCCCAAAGGGAAAAAAGATTACTCACCTCCCCTGAGCAGGCAGAGGTAGAGAGAAAGAGCAGGCAGGCAGGAAAACAAGTGGGAGTGGAATTGAAAGTGAGTGGGAGAGAAAGAGAAAAAAAATCTGAGAAGGGGAGGGGCGGGCTAAAGGGCTTTGGTGTTTATCTCGTAAGAGACATCTGATGAAAGACAGCGAAAGGTTTCACCTCCAGCTCACTACCTACAACAATCAGCCTCTTAAAACAAAAAACCTTGGCAGGGACCACAAAGCAAAAAAAAAGAGGTGTTGGGGCAGCAGAAAACTCCCAACTGTGTCTCTGAATGACCTCTTTGCAGCTCTGCTCCTCCATACATTTATATTTAGCTCTAGCAGATAAATGTGTGAGCTGTGTCCCAGGCTAGCCCTCTCATTGTTCGCTATACTCTTTGCCACTTTCCACTGCATACACTCTCCGTGCTTCATTGATCAGACCCTCCTTGGAGACACACCACATGCTCTGTTGCTTTCCATTTGACTTCATTCCCTCCAGTGACCACGCATTGAGATTGGCAGGACTGACAGAATCTCAGACATGATAGAAGAATGGGGAGAGAAAGGTGGATTGAGGAAAAGATGTGGGAAAAATATTAGATGTGATTACAGAGACAGAACCTGCCAGTGTGTACGTGAGTGTCAACCTTTATTCCTCACAACTCACCATATCATGCTGCTTCCTTGTCCCTTTCATTCTGTCTTCACTATAGCAGTAGCACAGGAGGTTTGGGCTCTACTGTTGAGTTTATACAAGACTCTCACTAAGAGACTTGGATGCAAGACCCCAGAGCAGCTCTCACACACACCTTAACTTGACTCAACACAGGCTTCCAACTGGGTCACCTGTGAGTGAAGCCAAATGACATGGCTCCAGTTTTAAAAATGTCCTGTGTATTTCCACCAATTCGAAATTTTGCTAGATAACATTCACAGGCAAATACAGGAAGATGATTCTATTATCTTTCTTTGATTGGTTTTGCATTGATCCACATTTTTTCAAGCAAGACAGACAGGCTGCCTTGTACAAAAAAGGACTGAGCTGGCTTTACTTACTAAAGTGACTTCACTCCTCAGACTGTTTTATGACCCTGAGGTGCCTAAATAAATTAGACAAACTGATCAGGACGGCCAGCTCTGTCCTGGGGTGTTCTCTGAACTCAGAGAAAGAAGAAGGAAGAGGTGGGAGAAAGGAGGATGATGACTAAACTGCTGGTCATTATGAACAATGCCTGTCACCCCCTGCAGGACCTGAGTTCTCTGAGCAGCACTGCAGGTCAGTGCTTTCAGCAAATTCAGATTACACAAATAACTGCTGACTGATTTACCCATCTATCTACCTTGTACATATGCATTTTATTATTAGTAGTAGTAGTATTGCGTACTGTATGTTGTAGTATACTATATATTTTTTTCCATTTCTTGAAATTTTTGATGCGGCTGTAACACATTAATTTCCCCCTGGGGATCAATAAAGTGTTACCTTACCTTTTCCTTATTCCTGTTGCATCCTCATCAGTGAGTAGGTGTAACACTCTGCAGAGTATTGCCTCAGAGAGCTTGCTCACTACAGGAGCAGTTAATGAGCAGCAATTATTAAAAGCAGTCTTTCATCCTCAGGGAGCAGTGAGGCTCAAGGATTTCTCTTTATTTCCTGGCTGCAAGTCTGACCTCAAAACTCTTGCAATAAGGCTTCACATTAAATATTAGAAATGATAAATTTAGCAATGAGAGGAGGAAGGTGGATGACATGCAAAGGAAGTTGAACAGCACACAGTACTATGAAAAAGTATCTGTCTTCTTCTCAATTCATGAGAATTGAGAAAGCCCTCTGGAATGGAGGGTGAAACGTCTCCAAGGAACTAAAACAAGCCACTGAATAACCTTTTTGTGATAACCATGACATGGATGACTAAGAATCATCACAGATATTTGCCCCCTTCCCCCTTTTCTTGCATATTCACACACTGTCACATGTAATTGATTCAGATCATCAAACACATTTTAATATTACACAAACATAATCAGAGTAAGTACAAAATTTGTTTTTTTAATTTATTAAGTGAAAAAATATGCCTCACTCTATGTGAAAAAGTAATCCCCCCTAAACCTAATAACTCTTTGAGCCACACGTAGGGGCAACAACTGCAATTAACCCTTTGCAATGTGTGACAAATATGCAAAAAAAAAAAAAAAAAAAATTACATTACATTACATTTCTCTAAAATGTGTTTAGTTACACATGGAGTACTGCCTGCTTCATCCATCTTCAGCATATACATACACAACCTCATCACAAGACCCAAACAGATAGGTTGGCTCCATTTCTTCAATCTTGCCTGCCGCCCCATCCCTACTCTGACTGTGACATTTGAAGCTGTAAAGATCAGCAGCTATGCTGAGCACTTATGCAAGTAAAATCACAGTAGTACAAAACTTCACTCCACCCATGTAGGCAACACAGAAGAGAAAACAAGAATTAGAGAAAAAAGGGGGAATTACAACAGGGCCATCTTAATAAAACAGAGACATGAAGATTTAGTACAGCTCAGCAGAATTCTGACCGTCTCCTATTGTGCTCATGTCCAGTCAAAAGTTTGGCCAGATCTTCTCCTTCAGCGTTTTTTATTTATTTTTTATTATTTTCAAATATGATAAACAACCCAGGATATGCATTATATTTTAGATTGTCCAATGTAGCTACATTTAACTTTGGTATGCTCATGGCACTCTCTCATCAGATAAGCTAACCACCTGGAACTGTGAAAATCCATATTATGGCAAGAAACACTCAGTTACGTAAAGAGAAAAGACAGTCCCTCATTACTTAAGGAAATGAAGGTCAGTCAATCTGAAAATTGTCCTTTGGTTTGATGAGTGCAAATCTGAGACTTTGAATCTAACTGCTGTGTCTTTGTTAGACGTAAAGAGTGTAAGTTGACATTTCCTGAATATATGCTTCCTATAATGAATCATGGAGGAGGTGTGATGGTGTGGGAGTGTTTTTGCTGGTGACGTCTAAACTGAGGACACACAGGGTGACAAGACATCTTATCATATTCTTAATCACTGCAACTATTGCATGACCTCTGTGGATGATAGAGCTGCTTTAGCATCTTACCCACAGTCCATTCATGTCTTTGTTTCACCAACCCCTGGGCTGAAATTTGCCTGATTAATATGTAGCCAGGGAGAACCGAGAAGGATGCAATTAAACTTGGGAACAGTTAAGGTGTGTTAAATCAAGACATTTTTACATGTAAACTCCGGACAATGTCGGGAGAATCTGGGCATGTTCAGGGTTCCAGTGCATGTCTGAAAGCATCTACAGACAAATGTAAAACAAGACTGTGTAATTGTAAGTGATTATACTATTATAGAGCATGAAGTAATGAATATGAGCAGATGAGTATATGCTCTGGTGTCCCTGTAACATTGGGCTTAAATAACTCAAAAGTAGCTTAAGAAACTGGTAGTCTAGAGAGACAGAAAGTGAGGTTAAAGGGCCAGGCAGTAGAACAGAGTACATCCTGCCAGTAAGGAGGAAGTGGAAAGTGTTACAAGGGTTAGGCTACATTGTAGAGTAAGCCATGAGTCATTCTTAAACTTCCAGCCTTTCAGATGAGTCTTGAGCAATCTGCAATCTACAGACGTGTTGTGATTTAACTGTGCTTGGTGATAATAAGGGAGAAACTCATAAGGACCACTCTCTGAATTGTGTTACTCCCTTTTAAAGAGCTTCTCTGGGAATTTTGGTGGTTATCTTAGGGGCGTATGTGCAGGTTATAGTAAAATGTCATAACTGCATTCCTAGAACTTTTAGGGATTTAGTCTCTTGTTCAAAGACACTTATGCAGGGTAAAGGCAAGCTTGCCAGCACATGGGTTTTAAACTAAGTCCTTCATGCGCAGTGTGTATTTTCTCTACACGTTATACTGATGTGCCATTCTATAAAACTGAATGTGTCAGATGCCTCTGAGCTGAACAGAACATTTTAACAGAGGCTGAATCTGGGGTGTTATACAGTGTGAGGGGTGTCCCCTGCTTTTAATGCCAATTTCAAAATACAATTTTATATATATATATATATGACTAAGTATTTCACCACTAGGGGGACTGAGAGCACTTAGAATCACTAGATTATAAAAAACAGTGTTCTGCACAGAGACCAGCTGCAACACTAACTTCCAAATGTCTTTATATGATCTCCCAGCTGCCCTGTATTCTTTTCTTGAAAGAACTGCTAAGTTGCTATACTTGCTCTGTTAAAAGACAAAGAGTTGTGTCCGTATGTGCATGTGTGTATGTGTGTATGTGTTTACACCTGTGAGTCATCACTCCTGCTATGTTGACCTTCAGTAGCTTATTCTGTTAGGTAAGAGTTCTGCCTTGCCTAACAGAGTAGGAGGCTCAAAAAGGACATGATTACTCCCTGCTTTTGTTGACAGGGGTTTTTGAGGATCAAATTAAACAAGGTAAAAATAGCAAATTTGTCTTTTGTTCAATGGTGCAGCTTTCACAAACACATATACAGTAGATAACGTATACTGTATGTGAACAGTTGAAATCACATTTAAATACTGAACTTGGACTTGAGTGGTGGACAGCCCGAGTGTTCTGTTTGTGTAATCTACTGACCCTGTTCTCATCATAGATGATCTGTACCAGGCTACGGTGCTTGGCCTCGCTGGGTGGGGGTGAGATGGGACGCTCTGGCTCATGGGGCTTTGCAGCCTCCTCCTCCAGCTGTTGCTGTAACACACACACACAAACACACAAGCAAAGACGTTGGTTACAAAACCAAAAGACCCCTGATCTTTGAGAAAGACCTGTGGCTCACCAGTTCCCCTCCCTCCAGCAGGGATGAGATTAACTGTCCTATTAGCTGTAATAGCTATTAACTCCCCAGGGCTTAGTTAATCAAATAGTTACCACAACAGCATGTAAACAAAGCCAATGCCTGCTGTGTAGAATATCCAATGAGAGAGAAAATTAAGTGAGAGACAGACAAACAAAAGAGATATGAAGAGAGGGAAGTGTGGGAAATTAACAGCAGTCAAATACTGAAAAACTACAGCAGAGTTCCTCTTAGGAGTCACTCTGGCTCGTATAACCATTACATGGAAACTGTAATCCAGATACCATAAATTTTAGAAGTATTGTCTAATGTGGATGACGAACAAAACAAAGACAGACAGCAAGTAAGAATTTAGGGGGGTAGCAGAGAAAGCTCTCAGAACTGAAAGAAGTTGAGGCCCATCAAACTTTATGCTTTAACGCTTTGACTGTCAAAGTCCATTTATATTTATACAGTTCATGCTTATACACTTTGGCACACCGATAGCTATCAGAAACTGAGACGTCCAAATGCAAATACAGCCAAAAGGCATTAAAGAGAGAATTCAATATATATAGATGTTGAAAAGGTGTAAATGAACCAGTCAGCATCATTACTCCTCCCACACTTAACCATAAAGAGCCCTGGGAAGTAGCAACTTCCTTCCACTGTAATAATAGCAGGTGAAAATGTGACAAACATTATTTATACACTACATACATGCTGCTGTTTAGTTTCCACAGATGCACTTTTGGTGATTCTATGTGTAACATTTATCTTGCTATATGCTTATTATTTCACAGTGCAAGTCACCAATGTGTCTGTGTTAGTTACTTTACTGTGTTAGCTAGCTGGTTAAACTGCACATTCAGTTAAACTTGGATGTTCCTCAAATCTTCCAAGTTACAGTATGTGGTATGGTTTAGTCTACAAAGCTACAAATACATAAATAAGAAGACAATTGATATAAATTCAATTATGTCTGGATTAAATCTCGATATAAAGACACTAAAAGAACATAGGGCTTTGATATTTAAAAACAGAAGCAATTTGTCATGCTTGTTAAAAACCTTTCATTGGACATCATTCACCAGTTTAATTACATTTTTACTGATGCTGATCAATTAATTGAACTTCTTGCAGTCATCAAAAATCTATTTTGAATATCCATCTACATTTTATCTTCACCTCAAGATCACAAATATCTAAATATTAAGCTGGAAACAGAGTATATTCAGCCTCATCTCCTGTCAGGAGCTTCGGAAGTGGGAAAGGTAGCCTCCAGAGGATCCACATAAGAGCAGAGCAAGACAGATCGTCATGTGCCATGACAGGCCCGGATAAGCATCTGGTGAGGAAAACACAGACATTTCCATAGAGACTCCATTCCCTTTCCAAACCCACCACTGAGTAAAATAAAATAAACCAGCCATCCAGAGTTTGGCTGACATAACATAGGATGGCGGTAACCTGATCCCTAACCCCCACCCATCCACTAACTCTGCCAGAACTCTTTAAATGAAGTTTTACAATGTCACATAATTAGTCCAGATGTTTTAACGCTTGAAGAAAGCTTGAGTGTAAAATCTACACTGATTTATGCTTGTAACCAGTAGAGGTTTATCCCTCAATCATTGAAGTTTAAAATCTAATAGCCACTTTTATTTTGTCGACGCGCGGCCAGCAATTCGCGGGATTTGCCCCTTCTCTGTTTCCCCAGCGTTGATGTGCGTCAAACCTTCATTAACTTTCTGGAATGAAACGTCTCGTGCGCTCGAGTGCGATTACTGTGTTCACACAAGACCAAACAAACTGCAACAAGAGGGAAAACAAACTCGAGTTCGATTCAAATGGACTTATGCCTCTAGGTGTGAAAGCGACCTTAATCACATTTTCCACTGATTGAGAGAAAAGCGCTAGATCACAACAGAAGTTTCCAGGTTTCCTTTCCCACAGAACAGGTCTATACGTTGTCCTTTTGTTAAACTAACTAAACAGCCTTATGTTATTTATCTTATATACCCAACAACATGTCATTTCTCTTTCTACATGGTCGTGCGTTTCCAATTCTCCTCTGCTCTCTGTATTGTGCACGGCAAGAACCTCTGTATCCGCCCCGATGCGCACACACAAACACCTGTGCGCGCACACAGGTGAGTACACTCACCCACCAGCAGACAGAGAGCATGCGTCAGAAAATACATCGCTTCAACCGCCTGATAAGAGACAATAATATCAGCGTCTTTATACATTCCGAGGGTGGTGTACAAAACCTGTACAAAATTTGTCATTAAAACAAACACATGAACACCATGATTCCTTTAAGCGTTTGTTTTGGTGTCCTTCTACCACACCACACCACCCCCAGCCCAGCCTCCGGTGACAACTTAACTCATCAGCAGTAAATAGTTGTTTAGTCCGCAGTATCTCAGACAACAGACATGGTTCTGTGCTATGTTCCAAATGTTGTTTAGGCTATTTAAACTGGTATTACGGTATAAGAAAAATTCATATCATAACAAAAATAAAAACTGGTTTTCTGTATGAACCGGTATACCGTCCCGCACTAAGTACTTTCATTACTTATCTCGGTTATGATTCTGTTTTTGTGGTTTTGCAGCGGTTATTGTTTATTTTAAATATGCAGGCATCCCCGATGCAGCACACGAGGACAGTGTGTGGAAAAGTTCACAAAATAATTTACTTCTAAAAAAAATTTGAAGTAAATAAAATTAAGTTGACCGTCCTGGGAGGGCGGATGGTGCCGTTGGGGGGGCAGGGCGCCCCCCTTGTATAATGGTAGAGGAAACACTGCATACAATGGTGCTTGAAGGTTTGTGAACCCTTTATAAATTTCTCCATTTCTGCATAAATATAACCTAAAACATGATCCGAATTTCGGTCTTAAAAGTCTTAAAACAAAACAACAGGTTTGTATAAGGTTGTCATGGCTCAATGAAAGCAGATTTCTCAAGTGTTGATTGCTCACCATCCTGGAAAGGGTTACAAAAGGATTTCTAAAGCATTTGGACTCCACCAGTCATCTGTTAAGCACACTGTGTGCAAATGATGAACATTCAATAGCATTGTCTGAAAGTTGAGTCATGGCAACTGGACTTCTTTCTTTTAAAGGTAGATCTGAGGATCTGAGATCAACAAAGTTCTGTGGATGCAGAATGAAACGTCTCTACCTTAAAAGAAAGAAGTCCAGTTGCCATAACTCAACGTTCAGACAACTTCACCTGCATGACTGAGAACATTCAATAGCATTGTTACCCTCCCCAGGAGAGACTGACTAAAAATCACACCAAGATGTGTAATGCAGTACACATAAGAGTGAATACAGCATCCTATCCAAGGACACTTCAGCGTGTGGCCAGTAGAAATCAGGGTCAAACCACTGAACCTACAGTTTGTGGATGACAGCTCTATTATGCAGTATTATGGGTTCAGCCAGATTTGCTGCCTATGGAATAGGAAATTTTGCTATTGTTGATGACACTATGAATTCTTAGATATACAAGAGAATTGTGCAGTATATAACCAGTTACCAAACTGATGTTAACAGTAACGATCAGCTTACTGTTTGCTTGCTTGCTAGTAATCACTAATGAATCAGTAGTCGATGTTTGCATTGACAGTGATCTGACTAGCTCCTCCAACTCAGTCACACCAGCTAACTTAGCTTACTAACTCGGTAACATTAGCCATGTTTGTCTCAAAAATAATTAACATTATGTCCCAAGACAATGAGTTCCTATACCTAGCGAGTAAATTAGCAAACCAACAAGCAATGTCTCTGTGTGGGTATTTGACTGGTCCCCATTTACTGTCAGTCCATTTAGTTTCTGTGAAACCTCTACTTTCCTCTTCTCTTTTCTTTTCTGTGCACAGGACTTATGCTGACAATTTACTGGAGACCGTTGTTGCTTGTGGCCAAACCATTTCTGTGTAGGGGTGGGGCGTTTATTGACACTATTTCAAGGACAATTATGAAGAAGAAAAAAAAACGCTTTATATCACTAAAATATTACATATTTGTTTCCACAAATAGGCCCATTTTGAAAAATTATTCCTCTCGATAATTTGTTGGGTTGAAGGGCCCAGTTCTGGGCCCCCCTCTGCCATGGGCCTGGGACAAGTGACCCGTTTGGCCCCCCCTCTCAGCGGGCCTGCTGACAGCACATAGGAAAGACAGGGATGAAACAGCTTTTGTCCTTCTCCCTTCAAGCAGGTAGGAGAGGGTGCATTACCCTGGTTAAAGGCACGCTCTGTCTCATTGCTGAAAAAGTGGGTTCTACCAGTTACACACTTTTGTCAAACACAAATATTTGAGACCTTATGTCATATTTATGAAGAAACAGTTCTCAAACATCTAAGCACCACTGTACACGTGTCACCAGTACTTTAACCTAATGCTACTTTTGAATGACTTTTTGTAATGAAAAATCTGTTTATCACTGTATGTATGGTGAAGGAGGGACTGGGATGGAAAAGAGCGTGCTCAGCAGTAGTTTGTCTACTAAACATGGCATGCGGCCAAAAGAGAGGCACTGTGGCAGGGATATGAGCAGTTTAGCAGTCACACAACCTCCACCATAATGCTCCTTATCCCCCAGAGAAGCTGTTATTTATAGCTTCATATATTTTTAACCTACATTTTGCTGAAGAGAAGAGAAGAGAAGAGAAGAGAAGAGAAGAGAAGAGAAGAGAAGAGAAGAGAAGAGAAGAGAAGAGAAGAG
>JAUBNQ010000028.1:6166626-6180123 GCA_032353495.1 Ctenopoma kingsleyae
AAATTTGTCCCATAGTTGTCTTTTTGTAATTACTTTATGGGATCAAAAAATATCGAGATATATATCGTATATCGCCACCCAGCTTAAAAAAATACTAAATATATCACAAGAAGAATGTATGGCAGTGTTTCCCCTACCATTATACAGGGGGACGCCCCGCCACCTCCTCGGCACCCCCAAGATGGTCAAGTTAATTTTATGTAATTAGATTTTCTGTACAGCGCCAGATCACATTAGAAGTTATTTCACGTTCCCTTTCCTGTACAACAGGTCTGTATGTTGTTCTTTTATTAAACTAACTAAACAGTCTCATGTTATTTTGTCTTATTTACATGACTGTTTCATCTCTGTCTCTCTGTATCGCATGCAGCGGTGTTCTGCCGCGATACGTACACACAAAGATACTCGCGCGCACACACAGATGAACTCACCAGCGCACAGAGTGCGCGTGTCGGGAAATATGACTTTTAAAGTATAAAGACCAAAACACACACCGCAGTGCATCATACTTAAACTGTACAGCTGATATTAAGCAAACGAAACCATTTCTATTTCTATGACTTTAGTGCATTTTCCTTGTTATGTTTCTAGCATTAAATAACATATTTGTACAGTCAGGAACCTTCCAGCTGTATGCAGAATTGTTTGTGCGTTTGAAGACATCGCGTAAAAGGGTCCATATGAACATTTCTCCCCGTGGGAAGTTCTGTGCGCATTTCTACAGGCGTCGACAGCGCCAACTTTATTAATTATTCATGATTATTAATTGTTCCCGACAGACATTCACAATCGGAGTGTGACAGTAAATTATTTTGTGAAGTTCTCCACATGCTGTGCTCAGGTGCTGCATCAGGAAAGTCTACATATTTAAAAATATGCATTTAGAAAAAATTGTGACAATCAGAATATTCAACATGCTCTCAGGAAAACAAATAAGGAAAGCTGGATTTATATATTTACTTGATGGAATTTGGCACTAAAAATAAATTAGAACCTAAAGCAAGTACACAGAAGAACATCCATATGCTCTACTTGTATTCATGCCATTCAAAAGTCATGATTATAGCATGTTTTACATTGTAGAGCTATGAGATGCACACAAACGTAAAACATGATGTATATATTGGTTTGTGCAAATGTGAATTTGTATCACTTGTTGCAGAGTAATGCATACATTGAGTGTACAACTCAATGGGGGAAGACAAGTGTTCACTATTTGTAGAGGTTCTGAATTTAATTTAGGACATTTGTTATGCAATAAAAACCTGCAGTCAAAATTGCTAGAATTGCTAATATTGAATTACATCTGCAAGCAGCACAGCAAATTCCTAGAAGACAAATTAATCCTATGTTTTCAGACCCCCAGTAACTCTAGGCTGACATACCCAGCCCCCTTCCTTAGGCGACTACTTCCTTACAACCGCACCCTAGGCATCACAGTGGCAGAGCATTAAAGATGAGGGGGGAAAACATAAGGCTATAGAGTAAGGCCTGCTTGCAGGATCTGTACAGATTCAGTATGGGACATTAACAGAAAAGCACTTTCCTCAAATAACATGTCACAACCCTGGTTTTTCCATTTGCAAATTCCAGAAAATAGTACAACTACTCAACTTCAGCCCCAATACATCCATTGACACAGCAACTGCACTGTATCTAGCTCAATGGCAAGTCATCTGAGGCGCAGCAGACCAGCTGTGATTGATCTTAATATTCTAACACTGGGGCAAGCGTAACATTCTCCACACACGAAACCTACCAGGTGCGGCCCACTAGTGAGCAAGAAATGTTAGACAGCTGCTGTTACTCATTCAGTGAAAGGGAGACTGGGTGGGAGGAGAGAATGTGTCTGGGAGGCAGTTTCACGGTGTCTGCCTCATATTCCCTCTTTAGTTTCTGCATGTTAACTTAAGAATTCACAAAGTGCACTACAACATACCAAACTTGTGTAATTTCCTTATAGTCACCGTTTCATTTGCTGTAAATTCCAGTAAACATAAAATTTCTGTTCCCAAATCTAAGTACTAAGATGCTGATTGGTCCTGGCTGTAGAAATTACAAAGAGAAGCTGACCTGTGACTTAATGTCAGATCCAACCTATTTATCAACTCCCAAAATTCAGACTGTGATCTCAACAAATATCTTGCTGGCTCTGGTCTGCTCCTATGATCTGTCGTTCAGCCAGTTCAGCATGTTTAATCATGATATCGATATATTCTTGTAATGACTTGTAATAAATGCCATGTATGTTTTTCAACAAACTGATCTGATTAACTTGATTGATTTAATGTTTTAATATTCAGTTTTAATGATTTCTAAAGATAACCATTTGGTTACATGGTGGGTGACCTGACAATCATTAAATGTCTACAATCTCTCATTTCAAGTGAATCAGATCAAGTCATTTTATTTCTTATTGTCATCCTATTCCTGTTTGCATACTTCACAATAAATTAATAGAGATGTAATAGCAGGTATCTGGGCTACGTCAACAAACTTGTTCCCATTTGGCAAACAAATAGGGGGTCTACTTTTCATCCAAATAGTCAGCAAGTGAGCATATTCATACATTTCACATGTGAAATATAGCATAGAAAAGCATTGTTGTGGTAATTCAGTTTGAACATTGTTGTAGGTTGTCTTATCTTCTTACTTTTCTATGATTGTTGGTTTAATACTTAAAATGATAGAGTACTTGATTCTTAAAATAACTGAAAGGTGCAGGCAAACTGAAAGTGATGGCTAATGACATTTGTGCTTTTGGGGTATGAACATTTTGAATTCAAATAGAAATATTTTGTGATTTATGATGATGCCACACACTTTCTCTTCCCACAAGAATTCACTGTGAAGATTAATCTTTCACAGACAATAAAATGAGCAAGAACTCTCTCCCTTCCAGTTTCATAACTGTGTTGTGTTTCATAATATGAGTTGAAATTGAACTAGTAGTGAAACGATCTCCCTGAGGCACCATACTGAGCACGGGATTATGTTTGCCCCCATTACCCCTTTGAATAAGGGGGAGATATCGCCTCACTCTCGTTTAACTCTTTACAATCCAAACTGCTATACTGACACTGTACTATGAGAACAAATAACTCAATGACACCTGAAAACTTACATTAAAGTACTAAACTGTATCCATAACACAAATGAACCACACCATCACATAGGCAAACTTTGAGCCAAACGTTAGTCCAGATATTAACTTTGTCCTTCTCAAATCAGATACATACTGTAGCAGTTCTATGTCTCTATACTCACTGAAAGCTGGCATTAATGCAGTGCTAAATATAACTACACATCATAAGTCTGTACTGACTAAAAGGGCACATTTGATTGGCTCACAATTTAAATCTAGTCACCCTCAACACAAGAGGCAAATATGTCCTGAAATGACAGTCAAAGAGTAGAATGCATCAGATTTCCATATAACGGAAGTGGTTGTATAGACTGGGCAGCTGACAAAAACAAATCCGCTTCTTCCCACAACAATACATGTTTACGTTACTGGTGATCTAATTTGGAGTAATGTTCTGTCCCTTGTCATTACACAAGAGGGTTTAGTCCTAAGATGTGAACAAGATACCTTTGAAGACATCCCTGCTCTTAGAGGTTTTACGCCCTGCTGACAAGTGAGACAGCCTCTTTCAATAACACTTGCTAATGCAATGATTTGATCATTACCATTATCATGGTAGTGGCCCTTAGTGTAGCCCACCCACAAACGAAGTACAAGTGTTAGAAATAAACCGAGGTTGGAAACTGGATCAAATTAAAAGCATATAGGCTGGCGTAACAGCAACATGTCAAACTGAGAAAACTACTTGCAATCGTTACGTTTAACGCTAACAACGTTGCCTTTTACTTATGTCAGCACTGTGACAATCAATATGGTTAGTTTAATCCATATAGTCAGTACACATCAGTTATAACTTATCAGTAATTTAAGAAAAAGCAGAAAGCCGGCTAATGTTAGATAAGCCATCGATAGAGCGCACTAAATCAACTTCATGTAAAACCAATGTTTACAAACGCAAACCGGCCGCTTTTGTGCATAGCCAAGTTAGCACGCTAACTCAGTTAGCCAAAAACCATCATATATTAAGACGTAACAGAAAGTTGAAGAAATTGATTAATAGTGGCTGATGGTAGTGTTATGTGGGTGCATACATGTTTAGACAGAAAACACCAGTGTATGATTAATTTAGTTCAGTAAAACTGGCGTTAATAACGGTTAACCCTAATCCGTAGTTGACAGCTAGCTTAGGTAGCTAGCACAGTTAGCCATTAGCTAGCTTAGCCTAGCCATGTAGCACGTGTTCCTGATTTATGAAATAATTAACTAGCTGACGATAGGCAGCCAACTGGTAATGCTGTGTTGAGGCGAGCAACCGGATAGATGAGTTGTTTTGTAATATTACGTTTCCTAAACGCTCGACGAACCGTGTAACTACAACGTAACGCATAGCCTCCAAAAGGTCAATATTGCTATGTAGCTATGTTTCTCCTCCAAAGAATAGCCGGACCCCTTCGTCCAACAACAGAACAGACAGATCCCCCAAACCAACGGGCAGCCAGCAATGGAGGCTAACTAACCTTAGCGGCAGTGTAAGAGAGACCATTCGGCGGTGTTTTCGTACAGCAGCTAATGTCCCAGTCCTTGTCAGTCGGTTCAATTGCGCTTAAACAGCTTCTGTCTTCGCTTGCGTGTCTCGTCCCAGAATTAATCCACACGAAATAGTCGTTTTCGTTTTCATTTGTTCCGCTCGTCTGTTTTTAGCACTGTGGTGTCTGTTCCCGCACAACACAGTGGTCTGGTACTACTCCCTGAGCCGCTGCTGCTGAGACCACAGCGGGGCTGAACCGCCTCTCTCTCTCTCAATAGGTCTGCATGCTCTCTCGCTCCTCCTCTTTACTCAAGGACTCCACATTATCCATGCCCACAAAAAAATCAATGATTTGGTGATGTGGTGTTAAAGTCTACGGCCACCACAAATCACATAATCATATAAAATCATATGAATGAGTTAATATGTATGTCTATCTATCTATGTAACCTATACATAGCTATGTATGTATGTAACCTCTGCATATTTTTATACATGTATGCACCCATATATGCATCCATATATCCAGTGGCGGATCTAGAAAATTTTACATGGGTGGGCAAAGGAATGGCAAGAGGTCTAGGCAGTGTGGCAATGCTGGACCTCCTCAGTGAAGCATGTGAAAATCCCCTGTATGTAAACTGAGTCAACAAAATATCCGCAAATACACTTTAAAACTATTTATTGTATAATTATCTTTTCTAAGAAAACAAAGACCTAAGATTATATTTACAATTATATATTTTTAGTGAATTAATATTTAATTTGAAGGCTATTGGACAAACAAGTGATTCATTTTTACCATTATGATTTTAAGGACATAAAGGTTGGGGGTGTCAGCTGGAGTTGCCCCCTGTTGCGCCCCTGTAGATTCGCCCCTGCATATATGCATCTGTGGATGTTTATGTTTCTATCTATCTACATTCTCATACTGCAACTAGGAGAACAAAACCATCTATATTCTCTCTTTCTCCCTCACTGCTCACTGAACTCCATGGATCCAGAAGGGGTCAGTTCAAGCACTGACACTCCAGGAAGTCTACATCTGTGCTGCTTGATGCCCACAGAGAAGTACAAGCTGTGAATACAGTGTCTTAACATTGAAGGATAGTATTTGGGAGATCACAACATCCCATGCTGTGTATGCTGTGATAGTTGATGACTCTGCTGAAGCCAGTGCTGTCTTAATGGTCTGAAACCTCTTTGTCCCCTTCACACAGCTGTACTGGCTTCTAAAAACACCACCCGTACTGCAACTATGTCACTCACAGAAAAGATTTTGTTTGATTTTATAGCCTATGTGTATGTCAGTCAGCAGCGGCCACTGAAATCAGATACCTGCTGCTTTGTAACTCTGATTTTGACAGGCTGCGGTAATTAGTTTCAGTTCATTTTATGGTGTGTAACTTAGATTACGCATTATGTCATTGCACTTGGGCAAGGTACTGGCAAAATGACTTTGCTATATAATTATCTGGCACACTTGAGGCGGGCCATATCTTGACCTAAATTTCAGCAGCAGTCTTTCCTATGATGTCAGATGGGATTGTTTTTCTTGCCTTTGTTTTTCTTTCTGCTCTGTGGTTTGGGAGACCCCCTCTAACCATCGGCATAACCACCATCTCTTCATCCAGCCATCACAGAGCAGGAAAGAAAACAATTTCAGCTGGGTTTTCTGGACCTAGGCGTATGTTAGAATAATCTCTCCCCTATCTCTGCAATGCCCAATTTGTCAGTTCACTGATAAAGCACAAATGTTTCTCACTTGTCAGTTTCGATGTCAACAGCTGTGTTTCATCTGCGGCCAGATCCTCTGCAGAGCTTCAGACAAAGCCCAAATGGGCAGATGAGCTTCCTTGAGTTCCTTAAATCTCAGAAGTATATATTTTCTATCTGAGCAAGGGATGCTTTTCATGATTGTAAACATAAAAATAGCTAACATGTCTCTTCTACAAGTCATTACAAAGAACTGGAGAGGATTGTTTGAATACATCCAGAGCCCACATAAAAGGCACCACTGAGAGTGACTGCATCAGTTAAGCAGACTTCAGAGATTTCAAAGGAAGCTGGTTGATAGATGCACTGCAGACAGTCATTACGGTACCAAAACAAAAGATGAACTACAGAAAATCTGAACAGAGAGGAGGCTGGAGGGAAAATCCTCATCAAAACAGTACTCAACGAGCTGCCATCCGCAGTCTATCAGATTAGTGGAGCTCCCCTTTGTGAATGATCTGCTTTGATTACGAATTCAAATACTCGTTTGCTGGTCTTCCGAAACTCAAGCTGATTAAAAATGCATTATTACCCTCTCCTATTATTAGTTTGCTAGTGTCTTCAGGGGTAGCACTTAAGGCACATACAGTTAGACTTAAAACAATTAGATTCAAGCACAGTTGAATCAGAAACATACAACCTATGCATAGTCCAATAAAAATCAAACATTTCTTATAGAAATCACTGACAATGTGAGTTATGGGAGAAGGTGATGGATACTATGTGACATGTGTTGATATTTAAAACACTAGTATAATTGCTTGCCAGGTTTTTCCTTTGGCTACGAGGTACATTTTTAGCTGAGACATAATTCCTTCTGCCATCTCTGGCATTTATTATTGTCACGACTGGGCCTGAGTCAAACAGCCAGGGAAAATGACTTTTCTCTGTAGCTATCAGAAGCAGAGGGAGAGAAAGAGAGCAAGAGATGAGTGTATTTTTTATCTGCCTAATCATGACACTCTTTTCCTCGTATCATTCACAAATCGGCCTTGGTTTACAATGCAAAGTCAGGGCTGAAATGCATTCACAGCCGCACGACTTCACCTAACCGTCTCCACCTCGCCACAACAAAGAGAGCAGAAATGGCAGCATCTCACTGAAGAGTCTAACGACTGCCTGCATTGTTGGAATTCCATCTTAACTTCCTGAGTCTATCCGCACCTGGCCGACCGCCAGGAAACGCTTTTCTCTCATTTTTTCTTTTCCTTCCATTTATCAAGATCATATGTAGACTCAATTTTACTGTTGAGACACAATATGAGTCTTTTCAACCTCACCCACATGTAGTACATGGATGCCCTGTGACTTTCTTACATCAGATGTTCATGCATTTAACATCATTTAACCATTTTGTATCTAATGAAGTTTAATATCAAATTAACATAAACTGCATCAAATTAAGATATCACATATAAGGTATCTTGATGTCAAGTGTTTTTATGTGGCAAATTGTGCTCAAATTTCTTCACTGCCAGCGACTGCCGTGGGCGTGACAGACATGTTCACACTTGTCTTATGTCCAAGTGAACTCCTGTAATGAAACTGGCACCGGCACAGCACTGCTGAAGCTTAGCTCAGTCAACCATCTGTTAGGTTGCATGGATTCATGTGGCGTAAACTAGAGTGGCCCTTGTATGGACATGTTCCAGCACGTCTGTCATGACATCAGCGTTCACCATGAAACGAACAATCTCCATCCCTACTCCCGCACCACCACCTCCAACACAGTTCTCGTCTCTTTCTAATGAAAAAAACATGCAAGTAGATTAGAGATCACTGTCTGATCATATGTCACAACGTTAACAGACAGCGCTAGCGGTGATAACACTGATGCCTTTTACAGATGAAATCAGGTCACGGTGATACAGGCTTTCTTCAGTATGTTATTCTGAGCTGTGTGATAAAGCTTGGCAGTGGAGTCGAGTGAGGATAGAGCTGAACGGAATCAAAGTGGTATTCTGCTGACATGGATGTGGAAGTGAGGCGATAGCTTGTTCACCTTTTTCAAGCAAAAGTCTGCCTACCAATAATGGACACCATCTGTGACTGGAAAACTGACATTTAAAATCTGTCGAGGAGATAATCATTTGAATCACTGTTTTTCAGCAAGTACACATAAACTTGAAGAATTCTTTTTCTCCTCTTCAAGGACAAAGCCAGTTTTGGCTGCAGTCGTCTCGCTAAGTGGCTGAGCCATAAGCCCAGAGGTGAGTAACTGCTGCTCAGCCAACTCAAATACAGCTCTGTAAGAATTGCTGAGCTGGATGGACTGCTGTGTCTAATGTTAAAAGCCCAACTTGTGCTGAGTCCTTCATCATTTTAGAACACATCCCTAGCTATCCAGCCCCTTGTCCGTTGAATAATAACAGGCTGTAGACTCACCTCTTCACTTCCACACAAACCAGACTTAGGCAGGGAATAGTCTACCCGGGAAGATGTGTGGGAGGAAGAATAGTAGGATTTACAGGAAGAAAGGGAGGAAGGCCAGGGTTGCCATAGCACTATATAAGGGACGAAGAAGAAGACTACTGGCATTTTCAGTGGGAGGATAGAAATGGGAGGCTTTCAAAAGAGTGCAAAACCCCCATAAATAAACCTAATGAAATGGCAGTTGAGTCTGGAGAGAGGTGGAATGGCTGGTTGGGTCTTACCCACTGTCTGATTTATCCTCAGTGTCCCTGTGAGCACAGCAGGGAGATCTATTACCTCACCTCATCAATAACATCCCATGGACAAGGAAAAAGGCCTGCTTTCCACACTGACACCCACCCCAGGGACCAGCTTAGAAGGCTCACTCAGTGGGGGATGGGGAGCTAGCGTAATGTAGTCACACATAGAGAGCAAAAATGTCTCAGCTGGGGGATGGGTTATTTTAGGGGAGCTGTGCAGGGGGTAGCTTAATGTACAGCACAGAACACACTCAGCACATTGCAGCAACTAACAGGTCTGTGCATATGAATCCTACAGGCTGTGGAAATTGATGCATTAGTCATATTTCACTTTAGCACAGTGTCTTTATTCTTATTATGTGTGTGGATGGTGAGAAGGTAAGGCTACATTCTCTGAGTCAAATGACGTAGGAACACACAGTCTCATAAATGGTTGATAAGGTTCACCTAATTCATAAGCAATGCTGTTGGTAACCTAGAACAGAGCAGGTGCACGCATAGCTAAGATTATGATGTACTATAAACAGAGCAGTGAATTTAAGTGATCCCAGAGGGCAGACTGAAAATATGAAGGTGCAGGAAATAGTGGTAACAGAGAGGAGAGGAATTAAAACAAGGCATGTGATGAAGATAATAAGTCCTTGGAAGTATTTCACAGCAGAAATGAGGTGAAATGTCAGCAGAGCTTTTGGTCTACAGGGAATTGATAACAGTACAGAGATAAGAATAGACTGCACTAGCAAATAATGTGTCTGAACTAATTTCTGTCACACACACACCTCTCTCTGTGCATAGCGTGTGTGTTTAAGAATGATCTTTCATGTGCTTTTTGCAGTGAGATCACAAGGTAGTGGCAGAGTCTGTGTCAAGGCTGAGCAAGGCACCCTGAGGAAAGGGCTTTTCAGCAGCAGCAACTGCAAAGAGGAAAAACACTCAAACACGCCACAGAAAGACACTGAATAAAATCCTTGTCAATCACTCCCCTTCTGAGTAACCGCTTTTTTTCTCCAACTGCTGTGGTGTCAGCTGAGCGTTTTTAAACTTTGATCACACAACTGAGAGTTTTCCTGCTTGCATCTTAAATCAAGAATCCAAATTTGACTTTGGAGAAATTTTTGCAATAATATAACCTTTGTATAATCACTTTGAGGCTTTTTGGCTTGGGAAGCACAGTTTTATGGAGAATTAAATTAAGTCAACTGATGTCTCCTCCTCAAAGCTAAGTCTTAAAACTGCACTACATTATAGACATCTATCCCCTCTGTGGTGTGGGGGCAATATATTGAGTCTTAGCATGGACATTCAGAGTTTAGTTCCTATACTCAAAATTCACCAGACCCTTTTAACATACAGACAACCTGATTACAGTGTCAAAAAGCACAAAGAGTCTCCAGGCATACAGATCCTGTGAACTCATTCTCCTGTGAATTGCAGCATCCCAAGATTCAGACCCTAAGAGGACAATGGAAGTCTGAGCTACTCTTAATTTAATAGGTCAGCTCCCAACTAGAGATGCATCTACAATGTTATTGTTTCTTGTAAATTAGCATAACATAACAATGATAATGGTAACATTCAAGATTTAGCTGTTACTATGTGTCCCTGGTTCACCATCTTGTGTGTTACAATAGTTAGCATCTTTAAATGGCACTACAGATTATATGGGAAGTTTTGCGACTATTTAGTTGTAACACACTAAATGTAACACTTTATAATAATGTTCAGTAGTAATGCCTTTATAAGCCATTAGGTAATAATGAACTAATCATCAACAAAACATTTATACAGTACATGTTTGTAAGTGATTAAGAAATGTTATGTTAACATGTTACAAATACATTGTAAGACATTTGTAAACACCATAGTTAATTGTGTAATGATCATTACACAATTTTTGTTGACATTTATAGTCACCTAGCTCGTGCAGTGCTAAATACAACGCAATACAACCTGATAACACAGCTTTTCCAGGTGCTACAGTGAACACAGGTGAGTGTTTGTTGGTCAGGAGTTGGAAAGAAGTTGTGTATTTATCACTGTACCAGCAGCTTCTACTGGATGTCTAATGTGTAGAGTGGAGATGGTGGAATAACGTCTGGCCCAGGAGTAAGGCTTCTCTCATGCTGTTGAGAAGAAGAGGTTGGTAACTCAACATGGGTCAAAAACAGCTGTCTCATTGTGTTCATCCCATGTAAATATGTCCATGACTAGTTCAGTATTACCTAATGGCTTATAAGGGCATTACTACTGAACATTATTATAAAGTGTTATCATTTTTCATTTATTTTATATACAATGCAGGCATGAAAAAATACATACAGTATGACCACATATACAAAAATATAATGTACTTGTTTGTTTTTATTTAAATTAGTATTCTTTATTTAAAATCCTACACTTAGCAACTGAGAGATGTTTCTAAGCCTTTGAAGTTCCAGATGAATTATGATGTCATCATTACATCATCAGGAACTCATATAGTCTTGTAGCTTCAGCTATCAGTGTCTAATTACCGCCATCGTAATCTGTCAAGTTGTTTCTCACGTTTGGAAAGTATTCAAACACATTTGCTAGCAAAAAAATTATTCTCCATCTACCTCATCTTCAACTTGCTGAGAAAAACAACATGGAAACAGCAGTTCAGGTAAAGGAGCATGACATACTCCACAGTGAAACCACACGCTACCAGATAATGAACTTCAGTGGAGAGGGATGTTTTGGAAAAGTTGCCAAGTGTCTCAATTTAATAACGGACAAGATGGTGGCAGTGAAAATCCTGAAAGAAAGTGAAGGTGAATTGCTTAGATGGGAAGTTAAAATGCTTAAAGCAATCAGGACCCTGGATCCAGACAAAAAAAACATTGTCAGATTCATGGAGAGCTTCAGGTTCCAAAATCTCTCTTGTCTGGTGTTTGAAATGCTGGACAGGAGCCTTTGGGACCTGATAATGAAGAGAAAATGGGACCCGTGTAATCTTAATGAGATTCGTCCAGTGACCCACCAGCTACTGGTTGCGTTTGATGCCCTGAAGGGTCTTGGCATCATGCACACAGACCTGAAACCGGACAATGTAATGCTTGTAAACCACAAGGACAAACCATTTAAGATCAAGCTGATTGACTTTGGTGTGGCCCTTCCAGAGAGCAAAGTACAGCCTGGCATGATAATTCAGCCTTTATCATACAGGGCTCCAGAAGTTATCCTGGGCCTTCCCCTCTCCACAGCTGTTGATATGTGGAGTGTGGGCTGCATTATGGCACATATGTACTTTGGAAAGAGTCTCTTTCCCAGCAACTGTGAATACCTTTGGATGAAAGCGATGTTACACCTGCTAGGGCAGCCAGATCATTGTCAGTTGAATTCAGGAAGAAACACATGGAAGTATTTCACCAGGGTGCATGACTCCAAAAATCCAGAATGGAGATTCAAAATACCTCCAGAGTACCAGGAAGTCACTGGCAACAAGCCAAAAGTTTCCAACAAGTTTTTGACCTTGGTCAAGGATTTGGAAGATGCAGTAAACATGCGGCCAACAGATGAAGATCCTCTTGAACTGGAAGACAGAATGGCATTTTTAAGCCTCCTAAAGGGATGTCTACATGTGAATTCTGCAGAGAGGATCACTCCCAGGGAAGCCCTGAAACACCGTTTTGTAACAATGACTCACATGGTAGGTGATATTCAAACCAGTGTCTATGCAGATGCTGCCTTTGAGTTAATGACTGTGTCCCCACTAACTAATTTAGATGAATTGGACGATTTTATCGACACCGAAACTGCCACACAGGATGACAAGTCTGAAGACTCTGGGGCTGATTCACCAGAGCCACCCATTGTCTTTTCCCAAGATGAAGACAGCTCAGACATTTGGAGTTCGTCTGGTGGCAGTGAAGACAATGATACTTCCAGTGATGAAGAATCCATTGATAAAGAATCAAGTGATAAAATGCCATCCCTCCCAAGACCCAGTGAAGAAGATGACATTCAACCAGAATCCCATCACTCTGAACACAAAAAAACATCCACAGACAATTTAGCAGCAACTGACCTTCGTGATGGAGTCAGAAACACCACTACTCCCAGTAAAGAAGAGTCAGGCATTGCTGCTACTGTCACTGAAGACAATACAAACAATGACACTGATGACAGAGCTGATGTTGATCCAACTGCTGCACCCTCCATTTGTTCAAAAGATGGAGATGCAGCTGCCACCAGACCTACTGATGTTCTCAACACTGACTCTGATGGAGCCAATACCAAGACTGGCCCTGATGGAGACGATATCAACACTGATGCAGCCGACATGAACACTGGCACTGATGGAGCCAACATCACCACTGACCCTGATGGAGAAGATATCAACACTGATGGAGCCGACATCACCACTGACCCTGATGGAGAAGATATCAACACTGATGGAGCCGACATCACCACTG
>JAUBNQ010000028.1:6180223-6227003 GCA_032353495.1 Ctenopoma kingsleyae
GATATCAACACTGATGGAGCCGACATCACCACTGGCTCTGATGGAGACGATATCAACACTGATGGAGCCGACATCACCACTGGCCCTGATGGAGCACGTCGGAAGACTTTCTTCAGAAGAGCCCGCAAATTCTTCAGCAGAGTGAGGAAGAGACTACTTTCCATCTTTATATGTGGAAAGATCGAGTCTGAAAACTAGAAGAACCTTTTAAACATTTAGAATTCATTCTTAAGAATCTGAACTATTAGTTCATTCTTAAGACGAACTAATGGTTCATCAAAAGTGACTGTCGGTAGTTTTCTATGTTAAGAAAGCTTAAAGAAAGCATCACTCTACACATTAGACATCCAGTAGAAGCTGCTGGTACAGTGATAAATACACAACTCCTGTCCAACTCCTGACCAACAAACACTCACCTGTGTTCACTGTAGCACCTGGAGAAGCTGTGTTATCAGGTTGTATTGAGTTATATTTAGCACTGCACCACCTAGGTGACTATAAATGTCAACAAATATTATATATATATAATAACTACAGCTATTTACTGACTTACAACCGATTACAGGTTGTTTGTTAATCATTAACTAATGATTTGTTAATGATCATTACAGAATTAACTATGCTGTTTACAAATGTCTTAGAATGTATTTGTAACATGTTATCTTAACTTTTACTAATCACATACAAAGATTTATAAATGTTTTGTTAATGATTAATTCATTATTACCTAATGGCTTATAAAGACATTACTACTGAATATTATTATCAAGTGTTACCAAAAAAAATATTAGGGACATTTTATCCAGGAGAATTGAAAGGACCACCAAAGTCAGAGAACAGAAGGCCAGGTTAGGTGAAAAAATGAACATTTATATCTGCACACAATTTTTTAAGCAAGCTATTCAGTTCGTGAGATATTGCAATCTGGAGCAAAGAGGTGGACTGACCAACACAAAGGCCCTGCCATCCATACAGCCATGCCAATATTAATAGATGCTACTATAACCATTAACATAGATCTCCATGTTTCATGTTTTATATTGCATACTGATACATGGCTGCAGAATAAAAAGATGTGAATTTGGAGAGAAATTCCACATATCACTCTAAATAAGCAGATTGCACTTATGGAAACACACTTCATTACCACTTCCCATAATCAGCAGAATAAACACAGTGGAGCTTGTTGCCATACATGTCCTTGAGGAGGAGAGAGATATCCTATTCAGCAGCTTCTGTTCGGCTCTGCTGACACCAAGGTCAAACTGTACACAGCCCCGCTCAGGAAGAAGGGAAAATAGTCCATCAAACAAGCAGTGAACCAAGAGCCTGCATCCCAGAAAGCGTTGATGCAGGAATACAGGGTCCACTGAGAATACAGGTTGCTCTCTAAGCATCGGCAATGTTCATTTTTCCACCTAACCTGGCCTTCTGTTCTCTAGCACAGAGGCAACTTGAGATATGTGTTTTCAGAAAACACATTTGTCATGTTATTGTGAATGCTCTGAAAAATGTCTATTAATAGATGATATAATTCACAACATGTTCCACAGATTTATCTGATAGAAACCAGCTGTCAGATGGTGTTTGTGGGAATATAATTAAAATCTGAGATTCCTGTAAAACCATGTGTTCTTCTGTATGACAAAACCTATCAGAAGCTGGAGTCCGACGTGGTTGACTATGAGAGGAAAAAAATAAAGGCATAGGAAAGAGATGAGTGGTCAACGTAAGAGTGTAAAAGAAAAAGAATTTAGCCTTCAACTGCCAAAGCTAGTGAGTCACATCCGATCTGAGAGATTCTTCTCAGATGTGGGAGAGCGGGAGGTGTGTGTGGGCTGCAGAAATATGATATAGAAGTGCTGATCCAGCCTGTGAGTGTTTCTCTTGAACACCCAGAAATTAATCCATCCACCTTGGAAAGTCCTCAAGGCTTTTCACACTAAGGATGTAATGTGTTAGAAAGAGACTTGCACAGGGGTGTGTGTTTGTCCGTTTGACTGCAAGGAATAGAGAGGAGACTGTGAAAGAGGCAAATAATATGCACAGCATGTGCACATAATTCAGTTATGGTGATATCTTGTGCTTCTACTCCTGCTGCTGAGCTGGTGTGTACCTTCTTAATCACCTTTACAATTAATTTTATCACATAAATGTTGCACCATCTTTTTCTTTTATTCCTCTTTCTCCCATCTATTCCCTGTCTGTATCTGTTGAGAGGAACAGTCCTCATTTTGATCCTGGTAATGATTGGTGCCCAGCCAGGTGGCAATAATGTGCCCATTCTACTGTGTTTCCTTCCAGGGGTCAGGGGTGCTGGGTGATTAACACACAGGATGTGACCTTTAATCCACTAGCAGCTCCTTGCAGCATTAATCTCCCCTAGCCAGCATTCAGCTCTGATAATGGCATGGTAATTAATGACACTCTTTTGAGGTGGCGTCAGACAGCACTGGAAGCTCCAAGAGCTGGTTAACACCTCACACATGTTCAAATCATCCCCATACTATCACATACAGACATGTAAACTCAAAGATTGCCTAAGTGACCGCCAAATTATGTCAAGGATTCCTTTCCAGGACGTATTTCTCTTGTCTCAAAAATATCTTCTTCACTAAGCACATTATTAAATGTTGTAAAAATATTCTTTATGTCAGTTCTGAAGAAAGTTATGTTATTATATACATACCAACACAGTCATGAGTGTGTGTTTTAGCAGGCAATTCTGTGATCTTGTCTCCCAATACTTTTATGATAAATCCACTCACTCGAGCTTAATCATAAACCTGACTGTGGCTTGAGTGACTGACTCATAAACACGCATACATGATCCACCCATGTATGAGCGGGGACTCTTATAGTCCCCACTCATACATATTTAACTAAATATTTACATTCTCTTGTTCACTATTCCCTGTTGTTGTTAGAAGAGACAACTGGTGAGGTCTGGGCTGAGCCAGGGTTTTGTGTACATTGGATGAGTCAGGGTGATATGGAAGAGAGGCAAAGGCCAGACTTGTCATTGTCTGAGGACTGTGACAGGTTTTATGGATCTCTTTTCCTCAGAGGAAAGGCTGCAGAACTGAGTCAGTGTGTGTCTTTGGGAGTGTGTGTGCGTGCCTGTATTAGTCCATGGAAGTGGGGGGTGGGAGGTGGGAGTAGACTTCTAGTCTCTGCCCATCCTCCACTTTACTCTTTCTGTACACTGTGACTGGCTGTTTTTCAGCAACAGTATTGTGAAAGCTTTACATAGTGTATTTATTTGAATAATAAAGCACAGCTAATAGATAGAAATAGAGAAGAAGAGAAGAAATAGATAGAAATAGAAATTTAAAAAAAGAATCTCCTAAAAAGCTAGTTAAAAGGTTATAGCCATAAATCATAAAGAATTAATTATTTTGAATAGTTAAGTCTTAAAGTGTGATTTAAACAATCAATATTACAATGTTTTGTGGAAGAGAAGTTTAGAGGCAGGGAGCAGTGCCACTTTAGCCCCTCAAGCCCATGGTTGTCAGATGGGCAGAAGATGTTGAGAGGACTGAAGAGTATGGGACGGGGAAGACAGGCAATACTACGAAGATAAGAATAATAAGACTTGGTAACGCTGTTAACAGAGGATTCAAACTAAAGCGAGGGACTTAGAATAAAAACAAAAGGGGGGCAAGGACAGAGCCTTGAGGGACACCACTGGTGAAAGGATAAGACCGAGAATGAAAGGAGTTAAATGGCTCAAACTGCAGAGGGTCTAAAAAGAACTGACCTGAAACTCACGAGGCTTCAATGTCACTCTTTGAAAACATTACGTAATATTTGACAATAATGCAATAGGTCTTAAATAACTGAACTCTCGACTGGAACTATACAAGATGAGTTTCAAATCTTAGGTATTCTTGATTCACTGAGAGAGAGGGAGAAGATATAATGAAAGGCGTCTTATGACTGGTCAGCACATGTTAAAGTGTGATGATTGGATACCATCCAGCCCAGCTGCCTTATTAACTTTAAGATGCCGCTGTGGATCATTTTATGGTTAATATTGTCATATTCTGTGCTCAGAACAGAGTACACATTACATCTCAATAATATTCAGTGTAGAGACCCACAGAAACACAGTTTATTACATTTGCTGGGAAATCTGTCCCTAGGTTTGCTGTCCATCAGATCGTTTGTGTGCACCAGGGCTAAATTCACAGAGAATTCTCACCAATTCTACAGCTCTGCAAAGCTTTTCAGGCTCCATTAGCTCATTGTTTTGGCATCACAGCATATTGTATGGGTGAGTCTCTCATCATCATTGTTTTGGGAGACACAGGCCAGCTGTTTTTTAGCAAAAAACAAAAAAACGGTTAAACCCACTGTGCACCAGCCAGTCCCATTCAGGCACCGGGAGAAAACATAATTTAGAAACAAGTTCTTAAATAATAATAAAGATAAAAATGAGAGTGTGTGCATCTCTAAAAGTGAGTGCTTTTTCTCTCTTTCTACTCTTCTTCTTTCTTCTTCTGTTTAGCCATCTCTTATTTACTTCCAGTCCCTTCCAACATTTAAGGCAACAGAAGAGGCCCCTGGCCCAGATACTGGACCCCATTGCCTCATGACATAGCTTTACTTGTGCATGTGTGTGTGGCTCTGTCTGTGTGATTTATCTGTCTTGTCCGGACTCAGTTGGAGCTGAGAGTACAGACCCCCACCCTCCCTCACTTGCCCAACAAAGCTCTCAAAAAATGTGTGTGAGAGGTTTGGGGGAGGCTCCTCTGAGAGGCAAATAGAATTAAGGAACCAACTCGAGTCACTGAAAATATGCTATAGTTCCTCAGCTGACAGCAGGAGCACATACCGAAGTCAGAGAGATTCCTCGCACAGAAATGTGCATGTTTTTCTTCCTCATACCTGTGGTAACCGCACTACACTATTGTATAAACAGAAAGATTTATATTTGACAATTACACAATGCTGAGCACACTGATGATACCTAATTTGCAATAAGATACACTTACTATGACTCATGCTGGTATAAAAAAATGAATGAAGCAAACACAAACACACACACACACATACACACACACACACACACACAGTAACACCATCAGCACTTCCTCTGGCATTAATCTCACACATTTATCCTGTTCAGTCTACTTGCAGTCAGGAATCCACCAGGACATCTCATGTTGCATATCAACACTTCCATTTGTGCAGCGTGAGGCTTAAGTAGGTTAAAGGCAGGCGTGCACACTCGTCTCTAAGCCCTCCAGCAGTAAACGATTCTGTCAGAGAGGCTGCTGCTCGTTATCGACGTGCTCGCAGGCTGAAAGTTGTGGGCAACGCAGCAGCTCCTGCACATAGCAATGCAGCCTCTGCCACACAGCAGCCATGGGTGTTCAAGTACATTATGGATTGGCTGTAATACCATGCACAGAAATGCACTCACTTTACCACACTTCAGTGTGTGAAGTGTATATTGATTCAAATATAGCACACAGGAATTTCAAGTAGCATTTACATGAGCATGATTTGTAGACTTGTGTATATAACGGTCACCATTGCTTGTAATTAATGCTTAATGCATTACAGTGATTACTCGCCAATTCTCTAGCACCTCTGTGAGGCAGCGCTGAAAAATGGCAACATCAGTATGTTAAGAGAAAGGAGAAGGATTGTCCACACGCTGAAATAGACAGGCTTTTAATGCAAGGTATGCACCTAACCAGGGTTTGCCTGGTGACTACCTTTTTGTCCTGCACGTGGACCTAACTTGGACAGGATGTGCAAACTTTTCCCCTTTTTGGCTTCAAACCTCGACATACTGACAGATATGTTTGCAATTTTTCAATTCTGTCTCAAAACAACATTCAGGTGTCCATATAAACACTGAGTCATTGCTCTTGTTGTGTGTGTCTTCTAAAATGCTCCCCCTGTAAGTGATAGGGGACAAATCCACAGTTCTCCCTCCCAAAGAATTTGCACAGCACTGCCATTTTTAAAAAGCAATGTCATGTGAAAAGTTAAATCAAAAGCGACAATGACAAAAGTTATTACATATACTAGACATATACTAGACTGGAGACCACAGAATTCATGCATCCTCCTAGGTGGGAGGTGGTGAGGTGAGGTGGGATTTGTCGTTACAGTTAGACCAAAATAACAACACACAGCTAAATGACCCCTGTTCCTTTTCACTGCTCAGATTTTGCGACATCTGTGTGTGTATTTGTAGTTGGTGTGTACTTGGTGTGCAAAGGCAGGAGACTTATATGGTCCATGTGTTGTACCTGAGATCACTGGAACCCCCACAGGCAATACATGTGACAGTGAATTTCATTATGTCTCAAACATACATTTCCTGTCATGATCGGTACATTCTGGGCACTGGCCTGCATTCCACAAAGAGATCTATCATGTACCAAACATGTCCAGATAGAAAAAGCTACTTGGATTTCAACATTTGTGTGCACTGTTGTATATATTTATATCTACATTATTGTGTGTAAATACTAAGATAAAGTTATGGCAATTCCAGTTGCAGTCATTCAATCCTGTCACACTGGAGGTAGGAAAGTTGCAGAAAACACTGGACAACACAGTGTGTGTAGTTGTTTTCTAACAACCAGCCACCAGCAGGTATGTTTTTACTTATGCTATAAATATTTCAACATAGATTTGAATGATACAGACATTCATAATTCTACAAGGATACAGTATGTCCTATGACCTAAGTGTTTGAGGTGTTTTATTACTTTTATTAGAGCTTTAACTGTATGAGGATTACAGGAAGGAAGGGAAGATAGATGGAGGGGGAATTTATGCAACACAGGTCTCCAGTCAGACTGGAACTGGGACCTTGGACTCACCAATATATAAATGATTTTTGCTACGTTGTTAGTTACCACTATTGTAATACATCAGAATCTGACCCTTAACAAGGGTGTGGATGTGCAAGTAATAAAAAGGTATGTCTTATGGACCCACACTCACATTGCTATAAAACAGACACTGACTGCGCAGCGTGACAGCAGTTTATTCTATGACAAACTTAGAGGCCATGTGTGGTATGTAAACAGTGACTTGCCTATAATATCCCTAAATATAATGCCTATTGTCAAAGGGGATAAAGTGAGGCTAAGGCACTTTCGCAGTTCCCTCTGGACGTCATGTCAGGGGCAGAAGGCTTTTTACACAGTGTACATTATGAGAGAAGGAAGGGGGAGGTGGAGGAGAGTGTCCAGAACCATCTATGGGGGTGGATCAGGACAAGATCAATGGGAGTGACAGGGAGTGCAGGAGGCAGCAGGAGATCCAAAGAGGCCAATAAATAACATCCTAGTGAGACAGCAACTGCCTCCCCCTCAGCCGCCACTACCCCGTTCCACCCCTGACACCGCTGGCCCCACCGACTGGGCCCCCTTGATTACTGGCCTCCGATGGGGTGGTGTGGTGGGGTGCTGGCTGCACAATACACCTCTCATATGGGGCACTCACTCACCTCTTGCCTCCATTTGTTGGACATTCATCTTTCAGCATGTGTGTGAGTTTGTTTAGGGGGTGGGGGCTTAGTGGATGAGGGGGTGGCAGAGACTGGTGGTGACGGGGATGGAGAGATGGAAGGGGGTGGGGTGTATGTGTGTGCATGTGGTGGAGTTGAGGAGTTTGCCCCCCATTGCAGACCACTGAGCTCTACACTGTGGATTCAGTGAACTGGGTGGTTTAAACATTAAACATTTAAACATTAGCCACGGTGTATTCTGCTACACAGCTTTAGAGCTTTAAAATCTTTAGCCATACTGGCAGCATACGGGCAGCAAAAAATAATGCATGGCAGTGTCGGTCAGCCTAACACTTTGGTCACAAACATTCAGATATCTTTGTGCAAGCACAATCACCAGGCCAAGATTGAAATTTATATACTTCGATTTATATGCAAATACATGCAGAAACCTTTGTGTTGTGTTGTGAAATATTTGGAATTGCTGACAACTATAGTATCTCCCACATGGTGAAAATACTCTGACTAGCTGAGTATCCTGATGTAGTTGATCAGTAGCTGGGTGTTTAATTACAAATAGGTTTCTTCTTCTTGTTTTTAGAAATCAAGGCTATTCAATGCAAGAAATTGGGAAGAAAATCTCATACAATGCTTTAAATTACTCCCTTCATAGAGGAGCAAAACCTGGCTCTAACCAGAACAGAAAGAGTAATGGAAGGCTCCGGTGCGCAGCTGTGTCTAGCTTGAGAAACAGACACCTCACAGGTCTGCAACTGGCAGCTTCATTAAAAGACCAGTCTCAACATTAACATACAGGAGCGACTCTGGGATGCTGGACTTCTACGCAGGGGTGCAAAGAAAAAGCTGTACCTCAGACTAGTCAATAAAAAGAGAAGATTCAGATGGGCAACAGAACATAGACAGTAGACAGAGGAAGATTGAAAACAGATGTTATGGATAGACAAGTCTAAGTTTGAGTTGTTCCACTCATAAAGAATAACATTCGTGAAATACATTTGTCGTGTCAAGCGTGGGAGAGTGATGTGCTGGGGCTGTTTTGGATGTGGGAAAGTGGGCGATTTATACAGGGCAAAGAAGGTTATCACTCCATTTAATAATTTTCCATCCCATGTAGACAGGCATTGGGTGTCCAGCAGAGTCACATAATATCATCCGTATTGAACTGTTGTGGGAGTCCTGTGCCTGACCACTTGGTCCCTCACAAAAGTCAAGTATATATCTTATTAAAGCTCATTTCATGTATGTTTTTGTGGAAAACAAGTGACCCCAAACAAACACCACAGCAAAAGCAGGTAGTTTAGACTGTTAGGTTAGCAATAAGGGTGTCTACCATGGAATAATGTGTCAACACAATCCCAAAATGTTATTCTTCCCATTCTTCTTTGGCTGTTGCTGCTTCTATTTTGACCGTCCTTGTTTAAATCTGTTAAGGATAGAACACACGGTTCCCAAACTTTATGGAAGTGCAATATAAAAACTGAACATGAGGAGGAGATTATGATTAACTGTGTGCTTCAGCGCACTTTTAATTGCAGGGAAAAACATACATGGAAAGGTGGAATTCAGTTTGGGAGACTTGAGTCCAGAGTTTCCAATTGTGTCACCAGGTTGCCAGGGCAGGTTGAGGAGTCAGGGCCTTGTGCATTGAGAATGATGCTAGCAGGTGAAGCCTGGCCCACCCCTCAGCCAAAGTTATCACCAGAGAAGACAGAGATCCCCTTTGTGGTTCACAGCCACTGGCTTACATGACTGTTATACCACAAGACGATGAGGATGAAAGATGAGAGCAGTCGAGCGGAGTAAGCTGACAGAAGCAGGCAGAGAGGAGCAGAGAGGGAGATGCAAGCAGGAATGAAAGAGAAGCTGAGGGAGACAGAAAAAGAGAGGGGGGGGGGAGTCAAAGAGAGTGGCAGGCTAATACCGTAGATGTTGGAAGTAGGTTTTCAAAGTGCTGAATGACACTTCCTGTCACTATGTTGAGGGAAGTGGAGCGTGTCAGCTCCAGTGCTCTCTCACCCCATCTTGCATGCAGAGCAATTACCACTGGCACATACCCCCCTACTATCATCATCCTGCTGCAATTCAGTCACATCATCCGGCAGACCTGTGACTCATCATTTAGAATAATAGACCTGTCTCTTTTGGCCTCAGGAGTCTCACTGCTTGCAGGAATCTTACGGCAGCTGACTAAACAGAGCAAAGTTGTGTCATTATGGAGCAGAGGAAATCATAAAAATCATCTCACCTTTCATGCTTCTAAATAAGGGTCAGAAAGGCAGCAGTTTAATAGCATTCAAAAGCTGCTTTTTAACCTGGATGATGTTCATGTCGTCTGCCACTGTACAAACAAAGCTGCTTCAGAGGAATGATTGACTGTTACATGCATAAGCAGAGGATTCATTTTTCCTTCCTTTAATCTGAAGGTAAACAACTGAAGCGTGTCTGAAAAGCTGCATTATCAGTGTGTGCTACATAAACCATTGTTCCACCAGCCCTGTGATTTGCAGTAAAGGGGGTCGCAGTGGGTTGCCATGGCAACCTTTCAGTATAGATGACCTGCTCCTTTTCTAATAGCGGTGATCATCAGCATCACAGGAGGAGCATCGTTAGCAGGGAGCCCCGGGGGCTGTGTGATCAGTGCCTCTATGCATTAGGGAGTGTGGAGAGAATGATAGACAGAGGCTTTGGCCTTTATCATATGCAGCAGGGCTGAGCTCTCACAAGACAAACTCCATGGGCTGCATCGTTCCGGCACGCTTTTTTTTTTTTTTTTCTTCCGAAGCATTCTCTGCATCTGTTGCTTTCAGCCCCGCTTGTCTCTTAGGCAACAACAAAGCTATTGCTGCATTGATCTGTTCACTGTTGTCGTTGTCAACACACATAATCATTGTATCATCCCGATTTCCCAAGGATATCATTCATGGCTCATCTGCTCGCCAACGTGCTTTGGGGGCTTTGTTCATGGTTTTGTGCAAATGATGGGAAACACCCAACGGTAAAACAGCAGCCATCATCCATGGCTCACACATTTGACAATTTTCAGAGGATTTACAGACCCTCCAGAGGTAAATACTTACAGTAGGCAGACTGGTGTCAGGAGGAAAGATGAAACCAACTCTGACAGCCCTCTCTGCCTACCCTTCCTAATGCGTAACATGTTTTGATGGAAATAAGATGTCAAAATACAAGTACTCCATTGTGTTGCAATGGGAGCTCATTCCCAGTTCCTGGATCACGGAGCTTGTGTTGTTTATTGGGTTTAAATCAGTAGAAACACTGTACATGTGCATGTTTACACTTAGGCATGAAAGATGCAGTTACTCCGCCCGTCTGCTGTAAACTTATACTCAAACAGTGGATGGAAGAGATGTGGAAAATGGTTGTATGTTTGCATTTCTCTTATGTGTGTTGCTCTCTGCATCAAATGCACACATTGACAGAGAGGAGGCGTGAAGCTTGCGATATGTATGAACTGAGGTAGTGTGATTCATCTAGTCTCATTAACTGCATAATGACAGCTCGTATGCTCTGAAGTCTGAAAACGGTTCCTCCCACCTCCAAGTTCAACAAATATGCAGGCACCATTTTAGCTCTTCTTGTTTCTGACCATGTTACGCCATCCGTACCTTCTGTGTCCAATGGACAGTTTTATACATAAAAGTAAGTGAGATTCAGCGTGGGGATGGAGTGATGTCCAGGCTAAAGGGACCAGCTTTGCCCATCTGTTCACCATCCCTCTCTTCCACCTCACCTCCCTTGTCTCACTCGTTTAGTGCTGAATGTGGACCAGCCACTGAGCGCCAGCAGAGAGAAGACATGCAGGGAGGCACACATGGGAAATTTCAATGGCCTGGAAAACCCATAGTAGTGGTAGGCCTTCTTCACAGAGGGTGCATGGTGATACTGATACCACAGTGCCCCCGTGTGGGACCTAACTACACTCCCGTGATTTAAAACGGGAGCACAGAAAAGAAAAAAGCTGACACATAAATGCTTCTGAGATGCTGAGCGGCTGGGTTAATCCTCAGCTCCTTCACCCTTGTGTCCGACTTACTCAGCAAACACATTTGCCAGTCAGCAGTCAGCCAGAGCAAACAGTGCTGAGAGGGACTTTCTAGTCTCCAGTGCAATCCGTGGACTGTCTAAATGAAAGATGCTTAAAATTCAAGTACAACTGGCTGCCAAAGTGAAACTTCTACGGAAGATGTACAGCAGCTTTGATACTAATTTCTGTTTTGTCCAGCTGAAACTGACTTGTCCACTTTTGTATCCCTTCAGGACATTTTAAAACTACCTCGCAAAAAAGAATAAAGCAAGATACAGATGCACTAGGAAGGAAAAAACAAAACCAGAAAATACATTATAAAAATTCACAAGATTTCAAAAGTACTTACAATGAATTTAATGAAAAACAATGTAAGGAAAAAAGATGAAATTGTGTATAAAAACAAAACACTTTATTACAATTAGGCTGAAAAACCCCAATGAAAACACAACTACTTTACAAAGTACAAATGTTTTTTGTTATTTACAGTTTTTTTTCCATTGACATTGACATAAAAAAAAGAATTTATGAGAAAACAAAATACTACAGTACATGTTTACAGTGTATTTGTTACAATAAAAAAAACAAATGACTAAAGGAACGTGCATTATTCTCCATTCAGTATCTACAGACAAGGGATTTAGACATAAAAGGGACTACTTATGAATACACTTATTTTAATGGACAGCTCTTTCCCCAATGCAGAATTACCCATAAGCCTCAGTCTCACATCTCTTTTCAGTAATATTCTAATCATCACTTTAAAGGGATGACTGTTGTCCGCCAGTAGCTGTGGGGGAAGTTTTTAAGTTGTGGTAATTTTAAGAAACATTTCACATTTCACGACTCAAATACAGAATTAAAGTAACTTTGTTGATTCAGTAACGCAAAATTATAAATCTGACGAGAATTATGAGCAGTCATGATTGATCTGACGAAACAGTTTAGGTATGAGTGAAATGTGTGATCTTGAACAGTTATGCTCTGGTAAAGATAAGAGCTGACTGGGGTGAAGTAAAGGTGTGGGACAAATGTCTTTACTCTCAGCTGCTGTGTTCCATAAGAACAGCACTATTTCAGTACCATCATACCTATACTGTAGGAAAAAAAAAATCAGTTTTGTTGGTGTGTACGTCCTAGCTGCTCCCCCCTGCGGGCTTGGGATTAGCCTTAGCCCTAATGCCCCCTTGGCGAGCTTGCCCCTTGGTGGGCTGTTGGGGTTGAGCAGGCTGCTGGGGCTGCTGCACCGGGGGCTCGGCAGCAGAGGGCGCCATAGGCTGCTGGGCAGGACTGTGGGGAGGTGGCGTCTGGATCTGGGGTGAGGGAGCTGCAGTCACCACCTGTTGCGGCATGATCTTCTGCTGCATTTGCACCTGGGCTGTGGCTGCCCCGGTGGGAATCATCTGCACCTGAGCAGGCGCTGATGTGGCTGTCTGAGTCAGGGTCACAGTTTGAGGCTGGGCCTGGATCTGAGGAGAAGTAACAAGGATGAGAAGATGTACAGTTTAAGAAGATATGTGTCAAATAATCAGCTACACAGAGGTTGTCTTCAGGATCAGTGCTCTAGCCTAAAACCACTACCTGCTGAGGAGAAGACACAATTTGTTGAATGTTGGCCACAGTGGGCTGCACTATTTGTGGGAGCTTTGCCACCTGATAAGAGGAGTAAACAAGAAAACCCATATCAACACAAATCCATTTGTTTATGTGCAAATATTTACTTTGTCATAGTGACTGCCACTGATGTACCTGGATTTGTTGGGCTCCAGCGGGTTTCTGAGACTGGGGAATGGATGTAAAGTATTGGGTCTTGAGTCCCTGTGTGAGTTGGGTGGAGGAAGCATATGTCACCTTCGGTTGTGGCTGCTGGGCTGACTGGCCTGCTTGCACTGTGACTTGCTGGGCGGCAATCTTGAAAAATAACACAATTACAGTTGATGCAGTGATTTGATTCACTTTATCTTCTAAGTAGCTGAATAGTTCTGCTGAATTACTATAATGTACAACAAGAATACCGTGCCATATACCACAGTGGCAAGAATAGGCAACTATGCAATAATACTGAATGTACATGTATAAAAATGTGTATATATGCTGTATTTGTGGCCTCAGCTGTGGTCAGTGTGAAAAGCTGTCACCTTCTGCTGTACAGTGGCCTGTCCTTGCTGAGGCTGCCCTGCTTTCTGGGCTGCAGTTGCTGCTGGGACAGCTGCTGCATGCTGCGTCTGCTTCCTCACGTGAAGCAGCTGCTGGACCTGCATCTGGGGATAACCTGGCAGAGAGAAGAAAAAAAAGGTAAAAAAAAAAAAAAAATATATATATATATATTTTTGCAAGTTTCTTGACACTCCTTTGAGTACAAGAAGTATTATACTTACTGTCATAAATATGCTAAAAATAATGGGTGAAAGAAATGTGTCTAGAGAAAAAACCCCCAACTCAAAATAGGCCAACCTAACTTTTCTTTAAACCACCTCCTGCCAAAACCCAGAGAGCACCTACACACTCTAAAAACCATGAAGGCAGAGTACAAAACATCCAGCTAGCAGTTGTGTAAATGAGTTGAATCAGTACTTCTGCCATTACCAGTCTTTTTTAAACAGGTTATCTGTATTTCTGCCTTAATTTGCTACCTCAGGACATAAGACATTTAACATACCTGTTTTTTGGGCTGGATTAATAGCCACACTAATACTTGCTACACTGACAGGCAATGTTGTGACACCAGGTGATGAGACCACTGGCACAGAGACCACAGGAGGTTTGGTGAGCGTTACTTGGGCTGTCTGTCCTGCCTGGGTCTGAATCTGGCCCTGAGTGGCCACACGAGCCTGTGAAAAGAAAAACAATCCATATTAATGTTGCAGTACCCGCAACCACCGAACAAAGAAAAGAACATGACGAGACTGAAGTCCGCTTCTGTTGGACCAGCACAATGACTGTCATTAGCATGTCACTAACTTTTTTGTTCTGGTGCTGTTAATTATTAACTAAGATTTCTGCAGGTAACATTAAAAAAAAATCTCACTTGACTGATATGACAGAGTTATTGTGCAACATTTCACAGTAACATCCACCAACTTCTTATCAGAGTTGCAAATTCTGCATTTATGTAAAATTAAATGAACCTTTTCAAAATCTTACCAGTCGGGTCACCTGTAAGTTGGCCACGGGGCCAGGTCTGGTTGTAGTCACAGCTGCTAGCTGAGGATTAGTTTGGGTAGCCTGGGCAGGCTGCACTTGGGAGGCCTGCTGGGCTGCTGGAGCCTGTTGACCCTGGGCTGCTGCCACCTGTTGTTGCTGCTGCTGCAACTTTGGCTTGTGCATCTTTAAGAACTCCTGTAAACACACAAATATAAGATACGTTAATTTAGACATATTTATCATAACCCTTGCATTGTCTATCTGTCAGATATATGTCAATTGAGAAATTTCTCTTTTTGTTGCTATTGTGTAAAAATACTGGTGGTGTACCTGTGGTTTGGCTACAGGTTTGATCTGTGGGGAAGCAGACTGCCGCTGCTGCAGTTGCAGGATCTGCATTTGGGTGAGCTTTGGTGACAACATACCTGTGGCTGGATAAAAGACAACACATAACTCACATCTGTGAAACAGTCATTGGTTGTAAGGGATGTCTTTTCAAAGAAAAGCCTGTGTCAAATTCAGTACCTGTGGTGGCCTGATTAGCCAGTGGTCGAATCTGTGTCTGCACTGGGCTCAGAGCTGTAGAAACTACTGGAGATGCTGGAGTAACAGCTCGAACAACTGAACCTGTAGGTATGGCGACCACCTCAGCCGGAGCAGCAGCAGCTCTCTGTTGTGTGTGGACGACCTGGGCTCCAGTTGTACCAGCAGGCTGGACCAACAACAACAGCAAATACAACACTTGACATGATCATTCTGTTTACAGTCATGTCATGTCATGATTTCATGTCAGTCAGCAGGTGGCTTAGTTAAGCTAAAACAGCAGTGATAAATGAACATGACTCACAGACAAAGTGACTGGAGATGCCAGGCGTTTATTGGCCTGGAAAGGACTTGGAGTAACTCCAGCTACTGTGTTCACAATCACATTCCCCCCTACAGCGGCTGAAACAAACAAAGAAATATATCAACAACTAGAAGGCCAACAATTTTGTAATGTGAACCACATGTATGTCAACGTACCAGCCTGGATGGTTGTGCCTGCATTTTTTATGGCTCCTGCCTAAAAAACATGAAATGTAAGTCTAACATTGTTCACTGGGCAAAGTGTCTTGTTTTGGATCTCAGTAAAAGAACAAACATATTAGTGATGGATGTTTTAATACTCACCAGCACAGCTGCATTAGGCACCGCAGCCACTCCGGTCACTGTGGCAGCCTGAGCGACCTGAGCTGCAGCCTGGCCAACAGCAGGAGCTTGGGTCTGACTGGGTGCAGCCTGGGTCTGGGGAGTTCCAGTCTGCTGCTGCTGGGCCAACTGCTGAGCCTTTTGCTGCTCTGCAAGGGCCTGCAAACAAACACATAATATGTACAATCAAACACAAATACAAATATTTAAGTACAGGAAATAAAAAACTGTCTGGATGTAACAGTGATAAAACACAAAGTAGGTGTGCCTGATTACAAATGGGGCTACTGGGAAAATTATTTGTACCTTTGGGAAAAACAGGTAAGCTAGTTGTCATTCCATGTGAATGCTACAACATGAGCTGAGTGTTTGATTAGCTGTGTTTAGCTGAAAAAAGACTTGCATGCTCCTAGCATTCCATAACACAATGCTAGATATACACTGTTGGTAACACATTGCGGTCAGTCACCTTTTTCTCCTTGGCAATTCTTTCAGCACGCTGAGATGCCACCTGAATAGGAGGTAAGGGCTTGTCGTAGCTGATCCCACTGAAAAAAACAGATTTTCCTTTATTTCTAAATTTGAGGTTAGATGTCAGTGGTATAAAAATGACAAAGTTAAAACAAACCTTTCTGCCAAGACCGAAGCATGTTTGGGATTCTTCTGGAATGGATTCATGCCGAGCCTGTGAATTAAATTGATGCATTTTAAAGCACATATCCAATCTGAACTTGATTTCACTATTTTCGTATACGCCTAACTTAGCTACTAAACAGATAATTATCTAAGCTTACAGAGGTTTTATTGGTGGGCTCCTCTTGCTGGCAATAATCTTCATAAGTTCAAAGCGGCTGTTGTATAGCTGAATGTGAGTGGCGTTGTCATCCTGTGTGTAGATCTGACAGGTTCTTAGAGGACGACTGTTCTTAGACTGAGTATGTACATATACACACACACACACACAATACAAAGAAACACAACAAAAGTTAGGTTAGGATTATAAGAGTGAAAATTAAGAAATATTTTTAAAAAAGACCAGGATAGAGTACCTTGTATATACTCTTGGTTTTCTTCTTAGGATTTGCTTCATACACCAACTGAGAAAAGTTAGAGACATGGTTTAGACAAGTAACAAGAAGAGCTAGCCAGTTTTACAGAAACAAAGAATGACTGTGTTTGTTACCTTGCCCTCCTCTCTGGGAATGATGACATTTTCATAGCGATTGCGACACTGTTTGGGTGAGCGGTAGATGCGACTGCAGGAGTTCACGACATCGCTTACCAGATCCCAGTTAGGAGTGTGGGCAGGAGACACAATTGTCAGGTTCAGAGGCAACTCCAGCAGCTGCTTCACAGCCTGTCAGAGGCATTAAGATTTGAACAATAAATCTAAAAACTATGACTTGTTTTATCAAGAGACATGCAATTCCATAGATTTATGAATCTCCATCAATAAGGCATGAAAGTGGTCTGTGAAATACCTGAAGGAGAGCCCAGTCCTCACTGATGAGCCACTCTGGGTTGTCCTGGCCAGCCTCCATAGCAGGTTTAACCAGTGAGGGCAGGGGCTTGGCAAAAGGTGCCTGCTGCTTGAGGGAGAAGGTCTTTTTCTGGTCCTTGCCCTCGCGGCGAACTTTCAGCATGCTGGCCTTTTCGAAAAGGGAGCGTGGAGGAATGACTGTCTCCCCATGACCTTTCTTCTTCTTTCTGGCTGCTGCGGGACAAACACATTTAAGTAAGGGCAGAGGAACCAAACTAAACTGCAATGACATTCAAGTATGTATATATTCTTTCACAATATTTTACTTAAAATTTCCATTTCCCCTGGGATTAACAACAATTTCTTGTCCCAATTCAGAAACAAAATTAGATGACAAATAAATATTCTCATTAGAACAGACATGCATGTAAATTCATTTAGTACTGGCCTTAATATCTAATATCCTCTTACCTGAGGGGTCCATCTTGAGTCTCTTGTGCTCTTTGCGGATATAGATAGGAGGCAGCTTGGACTCTGGCATGGGTGTGGTGTCATACATCAGCATCATCACAGAGTCAATGTAAATGTCATTGTCATCCTGTGGTGGTGTTGGTGGAGTCCAAATCTGTTTTGGAAAATCTCAAGTCAGAACATAGCCAAGAGCAAGAAGGATTTTATAAAGTGCTTTAATACAAATACATCAGCAACAGAATAGGGAGGGTCCATCTTTTACACCCCACCCCACCTCTAATGATTTCCCATTTGGTGACTTACTGGCATGATTTCTGTATGGCCATCCTCTGCATCAAAGATATACTCCTGTTGAATTGCACAGAAAAGAGTAAGGTCAACACACAGTGCAACACAATCCACGCACCACTTTTTGTTTGACTACCAGAGATCACACACCATGTTGTAGGCATCCTCTCTGGTATAGGTGAAGAGATCTTCATCCCCCTCCATCATTTGTCGCTCCGCCTCCTCCTCCTTCAGCTTGGACAGGTTCTTCAGCTCCCAGCCCCTCTTAGAGCACTCCAACTGCTCCTGAGAAAAATAAACACAAAACATATCAGGTTATCGATCAGCTACCCATAGTACAATGAAATGCCAACATAGCAGAGCTGAATTATTAGTCAATTTATGAACTGACATCTGCACTTGAATAAATCTGTGAATATATACCTCAAATCTACATACACAGAACAATATTTAGGTAGATTACAATTTCAGTTACCTTCAGAGCACTTTCATCATCACTAATGTGGAGGTACTCCAGGTAATGCAGCGCATACTTTTCTATTGGTGTGAGCTGTTTGAGGGATAAGTAAATGTAAATATATATTTAGCAAGACAAAACGAATACAAAATCAAACAAAGCATTTAATTCTATTTGATTTTTTCTTCAACCAGTTTCTGTGATAAAATATCAAGCTACCTGTTCCATTACTGCATTCAGCTCCTCTATTTGAGAAGGCTCTTCTATAGCTTGGTTCTCTGACTCCTGGTTGTCTTCTGTTGTCTGCTTGCCTGCTAACTCCTTCTCCTCCTGCCACTGTTGCTCCTCCTTCTCTGGAAGACCATCCAGATTTATGCTGTGGAGAGCCTGGATGTAAGGTCTAGCCACTCTGGGAGAGATAGCTTCAGATGGTGACGGCTCCTGGTGAAGCACAACAAACTCCTCCACCTTCTCTCCCGAGCCTGCCTCTACTTCAAACAGATCCTGGATTGTCCGCTAAAAGCACAAAACATGAGGTCAATTATGTTACAGCCCAGGCTGAATCAAATTGCAGTGATGGCTTGCGGTTCTATAGGTAGAGAAAATCATAGCTTTACTCAAGGTTTTCATAGTCTGAATAAATGTTGCTTTAGACAAACCAAAATAACAGTGATATATAGACTATATATAGATATATATATTAATATACTATATAGACTGAAACTTCAGCACAAAACCACAGTGAGTTTATCTTACTTGGGTAAGGAAAGCCAGAGTGTAGTCAGTACCCTGGGCGGCCACCTCTCTAATCAGATCCTTGGTGCCATTCTTCAGTAGCTTTTCTTCAATGGAGTTCCCACTCTCCAACCTGGAGGAACACAAAAGTTAACTAAAACTATAACCAGGTCCGCTATTTTCAATACTTAGAAGGTAAATTTAACAGCTAGACTTTTACCAGAGTTAGGTGTTATGACGCTTAAAAACTAAAAAGGGGATTACCTGTATATGTGTATATCCTTGGAACGTCCTATTTTGTCACACCACTCCTGGGTGCGGGCATCCATGCTGGGATTAAGGTCTGTGTCGTAGAAGATGATGGTGTCTGCATCAAACACAGTTCCAACTGCAGAGCAGCAGCGGTTGGTCAGGATGCTGCAGAACACCTGCCTGTTCCTGTTAAACTTCTTCATATTCTCCTGCAGGGACACAAAGTTCTTTATAAGTTCCTGTACATGTTTAACAGCTCAGGCAATTTCAGCTTTTTTGGTTTACAAGTTTAATGCTGACTAAGTACTGTACAGAAAGATCAAACTTAAGATTAATTTATGCAGCAGGGTTATTACTGATCTATGTAACTGATTAATTTTAATGATAGTGATTGTACCTGTCGTTCATCAGGAGTTAAGCTTTCATCAACCCGCACATAAGTAAGCTGCCTGTAATCCAGGAAGGCCTCCAGGATGTCTAGCATCTTCACCATCTGAGTAAAGATGAGGACACGGCGGCTCTCCGATTTAAGCTTCTGTAGGAGAATAGCAAGAGCTTCCAGTTTACCTTGAGAAAAAAAAAATTATCAAAAGTTAATATCAGCATGTGACGTTTCAGTTTGTAGCATTTCTGCAAGATTTTACGAAGCCACCTAGGGGTCATGTAGAAAAAATATTTAAGTGAATTATGTAGTAGAAAAATGGCTGACATGGTAGAAATTTGCATCTTCAGTTTTATGTTTCAGCACACAGACAGTTTTAGAACATAAAAATTAAACTATTTAGCACTACTTGAAATTGAAAAATAATATCAGTAAACAAAAATATACAAAATCCAGAATCAAACTGGGAAACCTATGTTTAAAACAAAAACACCTCTCTGTATAGCAAGCAAGACCAGGTCTACAACAGTAGTGATTACACAGTTGAATCAACTGTATATGAATAAAATGCAGAGAATCGCTTGGCATTTCTGCTCAGATATAGTATAGGCAAAATGACATCTTCATTTTTTATTAGTTAGTAAATGCTGTAGTCATTTCTTCACGTTTTAATATAGTCAGTTGCTAACCTGATTCCATTTGCATTAGCTGCAGGTCAGGAAAATGGAAGAGATGCCTGTGCACCAACTCATGGATGTCAGCACTCAACGGAACAGAGGCCTCCTGCAGCTGATGGTGAAGGGACTTCTGCTCAAGGCGGTAGGGAACCGGAGGATTAGCTGCATACAGATGAGGGGCTGGGGCTACTGCTGGAGGCACCACACAAACCAGCCTAAAAGATGATAACAGTAGTGAGAACAGATATAAATAAATATATAAACATGGCTCACTATTTGGATTAAGAAATAAATTATAAGGAGGTGCACAGTGATAAAACATTACCATTTACAAAGTGGTCCTGGAGATTTTTAATATTGCATAAAGTTACTTTTTAAAGTGTTATTTTTAGTGTAGTAACAACAGTGCATGGATTAATAAGGCATTTTATGATGGTTTCATACAACACGTGCATGTACCTCTTGATAAGACTGGCAGCAGACTCCATACGGTCCTCCACTGAGAGAAGAGCAGACTGCAGCGCAGAGGTGGTAGCCACGCAGGTTCTCTGTGCCCTGAGGCAGCTCTCTCTGCCCACCCACCTCCAGCCTCCAGCAGTTAGTGAAGAGTGACCAGGTTCTGTGCTTAAAGTGCATGCCTGTAGCAGGTCTGACCCATACAACACTCTGCGGCTACAGCGCCGCTCATTTGCTTCAAATAGGCAGCTCAAGCGGTCTTTAATCTGCTGCGTTTTTTCTTCTGAAGACTCCTGAACATCAAAGTAGGAGATTGCATACACAGTCACACATTTCTATTCTTTATTATATCTTCAGAATTTTGTCTGTATGCTGTAAAATGCTTTGAAACCATTAAAAAAATGAAACTTTGCAGTAATGTGCTCACCTGAGAACCAGTCTGAGTTGTAGTAGTGAGCTTAGTGGGGGCTGATGTAGCATTTGCAGTCACACCCAATGCTTAAAGGAAATATACAATTTTAAAAGGGTGTTACAATTAATTTACCAGTACTAAATCTACTGCACAGGAAACAGGAGGTAACTGTGTGGATGAGGCTCTATCTTATGTACCACAAAAAATGTATAAACTTTCAGCATTGTAGTAATACTAGTTAGTAATAAATGGATAATGTGTCTAAATAAATGTTTTAGAGACAGTTAATCAAATCTTAATGAAATACTGCCAAGTAAAGTAAATACTGCAAATGAGTCACACCTTGTTGGGCTGTAGATACAGTGGGATGAAGTGTGCCAGGTGCAGCTGAGGCGTTTGAAGAAGGAATAGCTTGTGGCATTGCTTGCATTACCATGGGTCCCTGGGGCCTGATGATCTGCTGCCCTGGAGCTGTCACAATCTGCAGGATGTTGCCTAAATCCATGACATATATTGAACAGTTATTTTAACAGTAATTTTGCCCTCTCAAAAATCTAACATGAGCTAGAATGGCACTTAAATTAAATGTAGAAAAATGTAAACAAGTAGTGCTATAGGAAATAAGAATTGCATCACAAGTCAGAAATAATAGTATATTAGTGAAACTGCAACATCAATCAAACTATTGACATTAAACTTAAGATTTAACAACATTTATGAGTAACAATATTCATATTTCATTCCTTAAAGATTTTTTTGGCATTTAGTCTTTGTTGACAGCCGACAACACAAAAACAGGAAAAATGGAAAGAAGAGAATGCGATAAAGCCCCAAGTAAGCATTAGGCTACCTGCAAACCAAAGCCTTGAGCATAAATTTCAAAAAGAAAGTAAATAACATGGAAATGTCAAAGAAATACAAAGGATAGAATGGAAGGATTTATACTGAGAAAAAACGTGACAATGGGACGTATATTACCGAGTGTACCTTGGAGCTGCAAGGGCTGCCCGGTGGTGAGCTGGCGGAGCTGGCTGGGGGACAAAGTAAACTTGTTTCCCTGAAATTGCAGAGTGACAGGAGTCTCTGGCTGGGATATACGATTCTGACTGCCTGCAACGCTGGCTGGTTGCGCAATCTTCACCACATCGCCACCTTCGATGGAAAGGTGAAATGGACACATCAAAAACAGCATTGAACAGTCAGTTGAAATAACACAGTTACAAAACAATAGATTCTGCAACAGTTAGTTAAAGGGTGAAAAGGAGACGAGACATGCAGAATCAGGGTGGATTAATCAGTGGAACGAGCATAGACGCCCTCCACGGCAGAATCATAGCAGCTCCTACTTGTACAAACCCTGAAGGGGAAAGAAAATAGCTATAAGGGCAGTCCTCAGGTGAGACAGAGAGCCTGAAATATACACATACATTCACTGGCCACTTTATTACATTCACCTGTACAATTTAATACACTCCAAGACAGCAGCTCTGCCATAAATTCTATCTTTACAAGGTTAGAATTTCTTAATTTTTGGTTGAAACTGTCAAAAAGGTGATAACTTATAGATTTTATTACTCGAGTCATAGTGGGTGGCATGAACAATGTTATTTACATAGTACAACCTGGTAATTAGTAGGCATCATACTGTATATTAATGTGCATGAACCATTAAGTTGAGTACCAGTGATTTATGTGCACAAATTATGTTTACTTGAAGAATATCATTCAAAGGGTTTCAGAAATCGTAGTTCCAACACAAGCTGAAATGTTCAAAACAATAAGATAATTTTTCCATAAAGTTTTTACATTTAAATACAGTGTTACTGTTGTTACTGAAAAGGTTTCTCTGTTCACATTTGAGGAAGAAAGGGTTGGCAATTTGTGGGACCATTTCCCCATGCTTTATAGTGATGCTCAACAACAGAGTGAAATCATAACATTAGCAAAGAAAAACAAAAACAACCAAAGCTTTGGGATTTCTTCCTGTAGCTGGGCTGATGCAAGAGACAAAACAATATTAGTAAACTGGGAGAAAAAAATTATTAAAAAGAAGGGTGAGGACATAAGTTAACAGTGTGGTAATGTGTGGTGTAACATCACAGTGGGTTGTCATAGTGTGCATGCAGGTTTTGAGAAAGAAACTGGGGAATGCTTAGGCTGTGGAGATGCTGCTGATATGGCTAAAGACCAGATTTTAAGGGACCTTTTTGAATACTATAAGTTGTATTACTGTTGATACATAGCGTCTCTACCATGGCCAAAATGATTGCATCTTTGTTGCTACTATTGCACATTTGAATGTGTACACAGCCATTTCTCCAAAGGAGTAAAGACACATATCAGCAGTGCCCCAAGTAAAGGCCTCTTTGTAGAGCAGCCTGTACTGTTGTGCCGGAGGTGGAGGGGAAATGCTGAAAGGGAGGGGAGGGGATGGGATGGGAGGCCACTTACTAGGCAACCGTGCCTGGGCCTGGGATGTAAGAACCAGCCTCTGGGACAGTAAGCTGGACTGGATGGCATGGTTGGGGGCTAGAGCTGGCCTGGGAATCTGTGCTAATCCAGGCTGGGTGATAGGAGCTATAGTTCCCACAACTGTGCCAGCTAAAGACTGGCTCAATGTCACAGAGGCAGCCCCCAAAACATGCTGCCCAATGCCACTATTCCCAGAGGAGGCTACACTGAAGGTGGTTGTGTTGCTGCTGCTGCTGACAGGAGGGGTAGTCTGGGCTCTCTGAGTAGCTGTTCCAATTGCTGTGAAGTACAAGGCAATGGGGCATGGGACTACATGTTATGTGTTACCCAATATTAAGTCAAATCATTAGTACAAATAAACAGTTTCCTCCATAAATATATTCAGCAGTGGTGGGCCAACACAGCAGGCATGAGTAGGGATGTTAATCACTGCTAACAATTTCACAGATGCAGTAGATCCTGAAAATTAATATATTATGGGAGTGGTGTGACTGTAATTATAAATAACATCTGAAACATCAGTTCCAACTTTAATGTGACTCCTCCTTTGCTGTACTAGCACTACCATAACATTTCCATCACTTCACTTTATATGATAGATTACTGGATTAGTGGTAGTATTTGCTAACATAGTAGGACATAGCAATAAAGCCTTACCCTAATGAAAAAATAACATGGCTAGCCCACCACTACTGCATGGAAGTATAAATGAGTGAGAGCACCATACATCCCCACTAGGTGGTGTGATGGGGGCCTGACCTTTTTACGGCACTATACATGAATATGTTCACACTGTATGTGTCGCTGAAAACATTCACAAAAACAAAAAAGAGGCTTCAGAAATATTTTGAGTATCTGAACTTTTTGCAATCTTGTGTTGTACATTTGAATTTAAATAGATAAAATACCATTTTTTTTCCAACAACCTACACTTAACACAACACAAAAAAGTGCAGAAAGTACAGTGGTGTGAATACTTTCTGAAGCCACAATAGGACTGTTAGCACAGACGAAAAGCATTTTGAAAACATGACACAGATTATATAATTCCCAAACAGTGTTACAATTATGCAGACTAACTTTGTATATTATGTACATGACAAAGTTAAAACATAGCTATGACTGGCTTGACTTTTCAAATCTGGTGTCACATGACACCATTTGGAATCCTTTAGGCATTAGAAAATGTTTTGAGAACAAAACAGTATCATGCGCACTATCACTGAAATGGGCTTACCATGAGAAGTGGGTGCAGCAGTTGCAGTGGTGACTGGGGCCTTGCCCCAGGTCTGGGCTGATTGGCTAGTGATTGAAGCAGAGGTGCTAGTGGCAGAAGAACTTGTTGGAGGGCGTCCACTTGGAGCACTTGTGATGGGAACAAGGCGGCCTTCTGGCTTTGTCCCATACTGTACTGGCTGGAACAATCTAATCAAAAAAAAAATGACAATGTTGTGTTAATGCCAGAATGTTAATATTATGATATACAATTTAAAACTGTACAACAATTTGCACATCAACCATATCATGTTTCTTGCAAATCTCATTGCTGACCTCATGGGTTTTACAGGGCATGGTTTAGGACGTGGTGGTAGATCTGGGCCAGTATAGATCTCCTCTATGAGCTTCTGAGTGATCCTTAGTTTGGGTATAGCCTCTTCAGTCTGATACCGAGTCAGTCTGTTCTCGTTATTGATCAGATCAAATATGGACATGTTTGCGATCTAGAAGAATAATGAGATGAACACAGCAGCAGAGTGGATCAATACAGATTGATTATAAATAGTTTAAAAAATTATCATGCATCACAATGGTCGCTGGCAATCAATTAATATTGCTAGGAATGATACTGATGGTATTTTCCAGTTAACACATTTTTAAAAATTTAAACGTAACGCTTGCAAATACTTTGCTACACATGAGCAGCTCAAAGTACAAAGTATATACCTTGACTGAGTGATTGGGAAGAGCACCCAGCACCAGTGATGGGATGCTGTACTCCAGAGAAGAACAGAAGTAGGAGCTGCTGGTTTCTCTGGGTGCCACCAGCTCAGGGTGGTTACATACTCTCTGTAACTGCATCAAGACCTGAAGCACACTGACAAAATGACCTGTCTTCAACGCCTCCTGAGCTCTAGGGGAGCACATGAAGACAGAAGACATGATTATAAAAGAGGAAACACAACAAATTATATTGGATCTTCTAAAAAAATAATGAGGTTTTTCTCAGTAAAAATAAGGTGTTTAAGCTAGTTATTAATTTGTAAAGTTACAGTATAAAGTGTCAATTATAATATAACTATGCATTTTGTTTTATGCAGCCGGACAAATATCTCACCCTGGTTGGGTGAGGATATCCTCATAAAGGCTCTTCTGTCGGCTGGAAAGACGGCACTTTAGGATGTGCTCGTACTTCTTGGGCAGTTGTTTCTCCACATCCCTTTTGGAACGCCTCAGGATGAAAGGCTGGATCATCTACAGTAAAGAGTGAGAGGATTTCATATGTAATGTGCATTTAAAAATTGCAGGTGAGGGGAATCAATCGCGTTTTAATTTGAAGATGCTATACCCACCCTGTGCAGGCGGATGACAAGTTTGTGGCAGTAGTCTTGGTTTTGGTCTGTGCCTGCTTTAACAGGGAAGTCAGAGTATGGTCTGGTGATTCCTGGCAAAAGGAAGTGGATCATGGTCCACAGCTCCTTTAAAGTATTCTGTAGAGGAGTGCTGATGAGGAGAATCCTCTGCTCACTGTAACGTGAACAGAAACATCTCAGTTATGCAGTCAAATAAGCATTATAAAACAAGTGTTGAAAGTGGTTTTATAGAAAATGTTCCTGACATGGAAATACTATCATTGATGAAATAATTTGCTCAAAACTACCTGCACATACATATCTGCCGCTGACTAAGAGCTCTTAGCATAGTGATCATCAAGAGCAAGAAGAATCGTGTTAACCATGACCAACTTTTTATTATAGATGAACTGTAAAATATTATAATCCTGTTTTGAGAAAGTATTTATCACTGAGCTTACCTTCTGACGGCAAAGATTGTTTCCCAGTGTTTCTCAGTCATACTTTTGATCAGCTGCACCTCGTCTAGGACCAGGTGCTTCCACCTTCTCCTCAGGAAATGACTCTGGTCCTTCATTAATAGCTTGTAGGATGTTACACACACATGGAAACTGTTCGCTTCCCCCCACAACTGTAGATCAGTAATCAGATGAATCATTTATTTGGAAAAAAGCCTTCTATATTGATAATGTCATTAATATATTGTTTAAATACAAAAAGAACTACCATTCTCTTAGATCTACGCTCCCTTCTGTTGCCAAGATAAAGGAGGATCTTAAGGCCAGGACACCAGCGCTTGAACTCCATCTCCCAATTTAGCAACTTGCATGTTCTTACTACAATAAGGTGGGGTCCCCAGATGCCTGGAAAAAAGGACAAATCTTTATGACATTCCATTTAAAAAACAGTAAAAGAAAAATGTATCTTTGAACAGAAGCATACCCTCTTGGCCAGCTAGGTGAGCCATGTAAGCCACAGTCTGTACGGTCTTTCCAAGGCCTGTCTCATCAGCTAGGATGCCATTGAGGCGTTTCTTGTAAAGGTTCACCAACCAGTCCACACCAATTTGCTGGTACTCTCGCAGAGACCCATGCAGCAGAAAGGGAGCTGGGCTATGGTTCTAGATGTAAAAAGAAAAAGGAAAAAAATGTAATCAGTTAAGAAATAAAAACATTGCATTTTCAAGTTTGTGTCAGTTTGTGTGCACAAGTCTTACTGAGGACGTGGTCCTGAAACTGCCTTTGGGCAGGATGAGCTCTGTGGCAGCAGCCACTTCAGCTATGTCTCTTGCAGGCTTCTCATTAGAGTCAGAAGAAGTGGCTTTGTCAGCACCACGGTACTGGTCCACACTAAGCAGAGAGTCGATTAACACTGCTTCTGGTGGACTGCCTATATGACTCTCCATTTCTGGTAAATAAAGAATATCATCATTTTAGGATCTCATCATTCACAACCTTTGTGGATCCACTACTTAAAATGGGATCTGAGGATGAACATGGCATTTCCTTTTTTCATTTACAAAAGTACCTTCAGTCTCTTCCATATCATCCTCATCACTATGTGGACTAGGTTGAGGCCACTCAAAGCTGTCAACGTAGGCACCAGCATACTGCTTCATCAAAGCATCTAGAGGCATCTCAGCTGAAGGCCAGGTACAAAAGCATTTACATACATAATAGAAACAAAGGCAAGTACTTAAAGTAATTAAAACGTAATTCTGGTACTTATTGGTATGGTATATGGTACATTTAGCTAAGCCACAAAAATGAAAAGGCATGTAATAATGATGACACATTTGTATGTAAAGACAAAGTAAAACTATATGTAAAGTAACTAAGTACCATCTTTGGCAAGGTTAACCAACTCTGCGCTGTGGTCTGCTTCCCCCTCAATGGCCTCCTGTTCCTCTATGGTGCTCTCTTCATCTGGAACTAAGAAAGTCAGTCACAATAAACAGTTGAAACTAATTTAACAAAGAAAAGATACATGTACAACACTTTTTTGCCATGTAAGACTCAGTAGTTTGACACATACCATCTACATCAACTAAGGGTGAACTTGATTTTCTTTTTCTAGTTGAAGTGGCCAACTCCTACAAAAAGAAAATAAATACATATCACAAGATATATATGTAAGCTGTGATACATGGTTTTGCCTTGACATTCATTAGTGTGTCAGTGCAGTACCTACCTCTTTATCCGGTTTCTCTCCTGTAGAATGACCAGGCACTGTAGCACAAGTTATTTATTCAAAACAAAAAGGTTAGACGATACAGAGAAAGTACATTGTTCTTTATTTTGGTAGTTGGTTAAGTGGGAATTACCTTTGGCTGAGGCTTTTTGTAAGCTGAGGGCTTTGAGCCTCTTCTCATATATTTCAAACTGAAGCTTAATTTCTACAACCTGACAAAAAATATAATTTAATCAGACTGGTAAAAACAACATTATTAATATAATTTATATTACAATAATTATGAAATATATTGTTATCAAGAAACATACCTGTTCAATATTTGACCAGAAGAATTCCACCTCTCGGGCAATTGTGCTGGCAATGTGACGAAGATGAATCTCCCTTTCTTTTTGTGATCTCTCTTCTGTTTTCTTCTGCTCCTGATGGTAACGGGCACATGTGCGAACAAGCTGTTTTGGAGACATGAGACAGTCTGATCATAAATACATAAGGATGTCCCGATTGGGTAAATATTGGGTACGTACCAATACTGTGTATTATGACACTTACAGTTGCCTACAGTAAACATTTATTAAACATGTACATGTACCATTTATTAATGATAAATAGCATCAGAGTTTATGCAGAAACTATGTATTATGCCAACCTTAATATCTGAACTCAATCGTTGGTGTGCCTAAATTATGTTATTATAATGAAGTACTGTACAACACTGTGAAGGAGGTATCAGATATTCATGAATTTTATTTTAGTCAGATCCGAGCATATTTAATGATTCATTAAATAATCATCCTCAAAAAAGACTTCAGCAGCTACAGTGACTTTTGAGTAGAGTTTTTTTATTGGTTGTGTTGATACATATTTTTGTCTCTTTATTAAATTGAATTTTCTATTGCATCCATACCTTTTTAGCAGCAGCCTCTTTCCACCTTCTCTCCTGGGCAAAGTCAGCTGCCATCCACTGCATCTCCTCTAAGAGGTAGTCCCAGTGGGACTTTGGACGTGAGGCCTCCACAAGCTTGGGGAGCCTACTGGCTGACCACTGGCCCTCCTTTCTTAGTTCAGAGATTCGCTGATGAACTTGACTCTCCTGCGAGATATAAATAGCAAGGAATATCAGAACAGAAATTATAACACTGATTCTTTTTCAGTTGCTACAGTTACAGATGAATTTTGATAGGTTCAAATTAAAGAGCTACATTAAAACTTACTATAGTATACTCAAATTGAGCATACTAAAGACCAGACAATATACTGTACAAGCCCAATTCCAAAAAGGTTGGGACCCTGTGTAAAATCTACATAAACAGAAACATAACAAAATATCTGAATGAAATATTTTGCAAATCTCATAAACCCTTTTATTCACAACAGAACAAAGAAAATATATATCAAATGTTTTACACTAAGAAAATGTATCATTTTAATAAAGAAATAAGGTACTTTATAGATGTAGATTTATCACAGCATCACATCTTTCTTGGAATTGGGGTTTTACAACATCAGAACATTTACAGAATAAAAGCTATTGGACAATGTCAGTAATATTAGTGTAATGTTCATCAGTTATTCTTATTTATGACATGTAATATGCAACTATGAGGAGGGTAAAAGCATAAATTAAGTTTTGTTTATGAAAAATAGTAAATACAAAAACTACAGACCAATTCAAAGAAAACACATAAGCTTATTTAAATATGAAGACATTTAAAGATAGTGATATTTAAGTCAATTTTTTTTTATTTGGAGAGACTTGTTTGCAAACTAAGTGTGCTTATCAAACTCACCAGTTTGGCCTGCTCAACTTGCTTATCTTGAGAACCCTCCTGTGAAGACTGCATGGTTGCTGTTTGACTGAAGCTGGTAATTTTGACCGCAGACATGCCATTTGTTCCACTCAGTTTGGATTGGGTACTTGGATTGATGTTAGTGCCAAGAGGACGGAGAGGACTTGCAGTATGGGGGGTTGTAACAAAGTTGGAAGCAGAAAGGGGAGCAGGAGACACGGATGTAATCGATATTGAGTTGGTCATAATCCTCTGAATTGGCTGGTTCGATTCTGTAGCTGGGCGAGCAAGTGCCACCGTCTACAGGGAAAAATATATTTTTAATTGGACAATCTGCACTATCGTCGTTAAATTATAAACATACATAAAAATTTTAGAATTATAGGTTTAATGTAAACTGACCGCTTGTCCTGACTGTAGGATGGCCTGGGATTGCTGTTGTTGGGGCTGCAGCTGTAGATGAAGGCCTGGCTGCATCTGCTGCTGCAGTTGGGCTTGGAGCTGCGCATGGGGGTTCACTGTAGCCAGAACAGGCCCACCTGTTGGCACCTTCACTGGTGCCTGGAGCTGACCACCAGGCTGAGCTATATTCTCCACTAACTGAGCTTGCTGAGACAGTGCTATGGGCAGACTTGCCATAGGGTGTACACCCTGGGTCAACCTGCCAGGCAGCTGGGGAGGAGGAGTATGGAGGCTAGCTGCATTTTGCACTGGGGGACCTTTAGATGGGTCATACTGCTGCTGGTTCTGCTTCTGTCCTGCAATCTGGACCGCTTGAGGAGTAGGCGGCATCCCGCCTGTACACACAACAATCAAATTGTAGGACACACAAAGGGGTGGTACAGAAAGCAACACAAAAAAAGAAGGTAAAAAATATTTTGTTAATTTTGTCATCTGAAGAGAAGTGTTTTGCAAAAGTCTTTTGTTCTTGCTATATTAAAACAGGTATTAAATTCTATTAAGTGTTAGGGTAGCTTTCCCTTAACATATATATTTGAGAGACCCCTTTAAACAAATTAATCTTTTGAAGCTAATAAGTAGAACATAAAATTTTTACATTTTAAATGAGTGCTTGAGGTTCAACCTTTAGAGCTCCTCAGAACCTTGCCTTAATGAAGTACAATTAATTTATGAATCAGTCAGAGTACAGTATACTACTTCCTGATGATCAGAGCAGAAATTAATGAAACTCATATAGCGAAAATGATTACAGAAGAAATGAAATCAACGTGAGAATCTACATGTCTCTCAAATAAAATACTACTTTGATTAATGCAAAACCAAAACATTGCATTTCAAATGTTGAGAGAATATGGTTAAAAAAAACATCAAAAATTATACATGCAATAAGAAAAGTTTTTAGAGCTGAAAAAACAAATGGTACAAAAGAAAATGGGAAAAAAAGAATTGCTGATAAAGAAACAGGGAAAAGAAAGGGGAAATAAAAATACAGAGCCAACACTTACAAAAACACCATATGTTTGGCATGCATGAAGCAATGTCATTCTAGCAGTAACCAAGGCATCTGGATGCCTCACACAGCAACAAGCACAGAGATGAGCAAACGGACACACGTGGGGTCTTGCAAACAGGAGGCCTGAGCGGAGCTGTGCACACTAAAGCAGCGCCTGCCTTACCTCCCTGAACGTCACTTCACCTTGCCTAGATGCCATCAACACCTGGCCCTGACACACCCACACCAACACAATCGCAAAAACCTGTGCCGTGAACACAACTCCTCCATATGACTCCCCTCCTACTTAGACTGAGGGAAAGAAGCCAAGTCAGAACAAAATGCCATGGAATAACATGGAAGACGATCAACTAAACATGAGAGAACATGAGATAAATAAAGACACTTTTGAATATGTAAAGTATGAAGACTGATGACTTTGAATGCCTGATGATGACAAAAGGACGGACAATTGGAGAGGGAAAGACCTGTAAAGAATGACAACGGGGAAACCAAAAGGAAGCATGGCGCATGGATTCATAAAATGGGAAAACAAGCAAAACCCATTCGAAAGTGAATTTATTCACATAGGATTCCCACTTTCTGTGATCCACCTCCAGATGTGATGAAAATCCATCAGTATGGGAAGGTCTGCCCAAATAAAGACGACTACAGGAACAAACTTCGGAAAAGAAGAGATGGATAACAACAGGTGATCAATAGTTAAAACAAAAAAGGAAAATCATAAGACATGGCATCTTCCCATTGAGTGGCTACTCTTCTTCAGACTTGGTTTGTCTTCTTCCCCTTTTATCCTGACAGAGAGAGTTGGTGCTGGTACAGCTAAGCCTGAACTTCCTGTGGACTGCTGAGAAATCCAGCAGATGGATGAAGATTGTTGATGCTGCTTGGAGTTTGTTTGTAGAAGATGAATGTTGTGATTCAGTTTTTAAAATCTCCTTTGAGATGAGGAAGAGGATGCGTCCAGCAGCACCGAACAGAATACAGAACGGCCTGGTAGTAGCACTCCTACCTTGCGCAGTTGGCATAAGCTGCTGGAGTGGAACGCCAGGTGATCCTAAAGGAGCTACACCAGGATGCTGGAAAATCAGCCCATGGCGACCAACGTCAATCCGGGACCTCTTAGCCTGATCTGGGATTTAAAACACACAATACCCTCATAACGCAAAAAAAGCACTCGGCACAGAGCAAAGACCTTCTGAAGACCTTACAGGTCACCTCTCCTTCCTCGGACTTCAACACAGAGCGCTAGTACAGGATGCCAAATATCTAAAAGCAGAAGCAATTAGAGGGAGAAAAGAAAAACAGAAACCAAAGCAAACGGGGAGGAAACAAAGCAACGTAAGAGAGACAGTAGTCTACGTTCCCTGCCCTACCTGCTTGCACCATAGCCTGTTGCCTCTTAAAGGCATCCATGTCTCCAGGGTTTGCAATAGCGCCAGCAGCACCCCCTTGATGTCCCTGTAAAGAAGACCTCTCAAAGAATTAGCAAGAGACCTCTTAATTTTAAGATTTACCAACACAATTTAAGAAGCTATAAATAATTTGATTATAATATGTGCTTCAAACAAGTATTGCTTCTATCACCTGAAACTGCTGCTGAGCAGAAAAAGCTGCAGAAACATTGGGAGGAAGCTGTGTTGCTATGGCAACTGGTGTCACTGCTTGGCCATCCTTTCCAGTAACAACTTTTACCTGAAAACAACAGAATTGTAAGAGGCACAATATTTATTGGATGAAATGGATGTACAGTTCTCTAATTGCAAAATCCCTAATGGATCTCACATTAAGAGCCTCCCTGTGTACCTCATCATTAATGACCTCAGACTGTTCTTCTTCTTCATCTTCGTCTTCAAGGTCCAAGTCATTCTGTCTCAAGTAAGTATACAGGGGAACGCATGGCTTCTTTTTAAAAGCTAGGTAGTCCATCATGTTCCCTTGAAGGTGCTGCAGAAAGAAAAGCTCAATCAGGTATTCTTTGAACACTTCCTTTAGGCTCTCCATCTTCTTAGTGTGGTGCTCCAAACACTGTTTTCTCAGCTGGGCAATTTCTGGAGTAGAAGGAGGAATTTCCTCTAATTTTTTGGATGCCTGCTTCTTCACAGTACTTATAGCTATGTTGGTTGCAGCAAGAGGATTGTTGGGGATCCCTTGGGGTGGACTGGTGAGAGATGGACTAGATGGTGGAACAGTGGAGGGTATACTAAATGATGCTGTGGCAGTGGTTCCTACTGCAGTAACCACACCCTGTGCTGTTTTGTCGAATATCATAGGGCGTGACAACTCTTGAATGATACTGCTGATCTGTGGAGGTAGGTTGGAAGTGGTGATGTGACCAGGGCTTCCCAGGGTAGGGAGAGCAGCGCCGGTAGCAACAGGACTTTGAGGACCGAGATGGTGGATAGTGCCTCCAGTCTGTGAGTGAGGCTGAGAGAGCCGACGTTCCCTTACAGAGCCAGGTGCTCCTGGAGAGGCTAGTTGTACCTGGCCAGGTGTGGCAGGGGCAATCTGGGGCAGTCCTGTACCCTCCTGGTAAACAAAGTGGCTACTTCCTGATGGACTGCCTAAATTAATTTGTCGCATCAACACACCAGCTTCAACAAATGTTGGACTCTGTCCACAAACACTCAAAGCTGTTGCAGGTGCTCCAGGCCTTGTAACACCTTGCAGAGAGGGGCTGTGCTGAGTGGGACTTTGGGGTTGCATGGGCTGGGGCACAGATGAGGTAACCATGTAGGAGGATCTCCACTGAGGTGTGGGATGCTGGAAACCAGAGGATGCTGAGTTCTGAATGGGGAGTGGGGTAAGAGTGATCTGCTGGCTGCCAGACACCATCTGTCCTACATTTTGTAATGTGATGTTCATGTTTTGACCAGGGACTGGGCTACGACTCATGATAATCTGATAATTGGGTGACTGGGGGGCTGATGGGCTGGCAGCAGAGGAAAATGGCGTCACAGGAGACTGCGGATGATTAACTGTAGCTTGCTGCTGTGTAGCTGCCATAGTAGGCAGCTGTTGCTCCTCTGCTTCAGATCCACTGACAGACTTGGATCTCTGAAGCTGTCGTTGCATATTCTGTGATCCACTTCCATGGTGCATTGCGTGACACTGTTACTATGTCTAAACACAATTGCCTGTGGAAAGAACACAGCAGGACAAAAGTAAGAAAAAAATTGTGTCTGGTATGTCACAAGTACTGACTACGTTAGTAACAACTAAAAAAACAACAAAAATAGTATTAAATATTAAACATCTTAATGAAGGGTAGTTTTAAATATAGTTATCATTATAAACACATTTACATTTGTCAGTTATCACAGATTTTGCCATACCAATGATACCGAAGTACCTATGCCTTAATATCTATGAGTCTAACAGGTCATAGTCTGTAGTGCCACAACTGAATTGTAGGACTGTAACTGAAAACAGTGGCGTTACATGGGAATATTTAGATTTTTACACTGTAGTGATCCATCACTTAAGGACAATTCAATGACAGATATTATTTAACCTAAAACTAACATATATATATATGGTTATTTTATCCACAGATTATTTTCAATTGATATATCAGCAAATTATGTATAAAAGTATTTATTTACACATGCACACACATAAATGCATTTAAACTATGTTATATAGAAATATATAGATGACAACTGCTGAGAAATATATTTCACACTTAACTGGCACATCTACATAGTGTTTTTTTTAAGATATAGAGATTATACCAAATACCATCTCATTTCGTGTTAAGACAACAACTGCTACTTTATAGCTCAAAACACAAACCCTGCAAGGGGTTGTATTTTCAGAGATTTCAATAATGAATCATTATGGTAAACTAAGCTGTAGGTGGAAGTATTCATTATGGTAGGATTGATGTAACGTTAGTTTAACGCTGTGAATCAGTCAAAATGATCATGAATTTTAAACAAAGGTAATATTGTGGTAATGGCGATTAGTACTGTTGATGTTGGCTTATTACAGTAAATTAGCGTTAAACCGTTGACTTATTATGGAGTCCGTCATATAGTATAGCCTTTAGGCAGCAATAACAATGATTTAAATTCAAATGACACACAAGGAAGAGTTTTAAAGATACGGACTTCAATTTTTATTATGCGTTACGACGTTTACACTAGCTCACAGTTCCAGTATCATCCGGACGTAACGTTAGATAGCGTTAGCTATTAGCATTACAATAAGACATAGGTAATGTGCAATTGACAGAATATCTAAGTATGGATTAAAGGACCAGTAATAATTATAGTGAAAGTGGATTTCAACTATCAGATTATGACATCTGCAATAATGCTGCCTATCACATTTTTAGCAATTACAATGACCCTTACTACCGGACGCGTGCTAACCAATGCTAATGATGATAGCTTGCTATTGCTAGCAGGCCAGCTGCTAATGATTAAATACATTTTTTATCACCTAAACGGTCTTACCTACAGGAAACGGGGCTTCTGTGGTCGTTATATAAACCCTAAGTCATGTTTAGAATAAGTAATACACTGCAATAAATGTTATAAGTCGAAAAAAATAAAATATCGATGTTGCTAGCGGCTATTCAATGTTTTGAAGCTAATTTCATTCAGCAACATGGCGACCGCGGCAACCTTTTCTGTAACCCGGATGTCGTTCTGTCTCCAGGAAGAGGCGAAACCGAAACGATGACGTTAGATAACGATAATGTATGTACTGGAATTACGAGATTTCCAAATCCCCGTCAAATTCTCTAATATCCACAAGCAGATGCTACTCTTTTGGTCCCTCATTAGTCTCTTGGTCCACACACATTTCACACCACATGTAATCCATGTAACACTGTTGTAGGTAAATTATGTTTCTCTACTAACTGTGTTATTAACTACTAAACTTTTTTGGTTCATACAAAATGAACTCCCCAGAGACTTTTGCTTCTCTTTGAAAGACATTCTTGTTGGATATTTTTCAGACCCATATTTTTGATGTTTAAGAATGAACTAAATTGATATTTTGATTGTATTGAAACATCTAAAAATGTTAAAGCAACTAAAATGTTATTCCCCCATTTTCTTGATTCCTCCTTTTTAAAATCTTTACAAAAATAATTTTTAATCTCTCTTTTTGTATTTTTCTTGTTTTTAAATTGTGTTCCAGATGTATTTTGTTGTTTAATTGTCCCCTCATATTCTGCAAATTCTCATTATCCAAATAAAATTTGTAGAAAAAAAATTCGATGTATTACTCACTTTGATTATTCCAAGAAATTTAATAAGAATTTACACTCAATGAAAAATAACAAATAAATGTTTTGGCTCAAAGAAAATGAACGCAACAGTTTGAATCAAACCTTTTAAGTTATGGCAACACCTAGTGAAATTAAGTTGAACCAACTAACTACATTGCATAAGGTGAATTAACTTTGAACATTTGTTATTTCAGTCAAAACGAAAATGGAAATCAAGTGGTAAACACAAATAACTATACCATTATATCAAAATCATAGACTTAACGTATTTGAAGCCTCAGTATCAAATGGGCAAAATACATTTTGTAAAACTACAGTAAAAAAACTTGCAAATATACAGCCATCAAACGTATGGCTATGTCAGCTCATATGTGTTTGATGTAGACACTTGGCTTCTCCTTTGAAAGTCCTTTGTTGAGTTGGCAGTGTGTCGTGGATCATTGTCTTGCTGCATGATGAAGTTCCTTTCAATCAGTTTTGAGGTATGAGCCTGTTCCAGACTTGTGTGTTATGTTTTAGCCAGTTAAGTGTAGCCTCCTGAATATCTACACTACACAGGCACATGCATATGCAAAAAGATTTACTGTAATTAAATAACTAAATACATTTATACCTATGTTAGACGTTCCTTTTTCTTTGTAAAACAAAATATTCTCCCCTTGAAAATATATTTGGTAACACTTTACAATAAGGGTACATTAATTAACATTACTTAATGCATTAATAAGTATTAACTAACAGATAGATAAGGTTAACTAATGCATCTACTAATCATTTACTAATGGTATTTATTTTAACTAAGGTATTAACTTATGCATTGATATTTATAACAACCCCTATTAGCCTTACGTATTGTAGTAATACATGTTAACTAACAGTTGAGCAATACACTTAATAACAGTATCAGTTCACAAATATCTCTTGTTGAAATGTATTTAGGACTTACATACTAATTCAGGTATTAAGTAACATTAATAAATGATTGATAAATATGTTAATTAACATGCATGCCAAGTTCACAACTCAGCCTTTTTGTTAACATAAGAATGTGTTATGAATGCTTATTTAAGGCTGCTTGTCCTCTTACTCGTTCATCCCCAAACGTATGACTTCTTTTTGGTAAAGGTTGAGATCAGTGGACACACCTCTCTTCATGTAGATGTTCATTTGTTCACTCAGCTTCATGTCGACATTTACCAAAAAGAAATCATACGTTTGGGGATGAACGAGTAAGAGGACAAGCATAAGCCTTAAATAAGCATTCATAACACACTCTTATGTTAACAAAAAGGCTGAGCTGTGAACTTGGCATGCATGTTAATTAACATATTTATCAATCATTTATTAATGTTACTTAATACCTGAATTAGCATGTAAGCCCTAAATACATTTCAACAAGAGATATTTGTGAACTGATACTTACTGTTATTTAGTGTATTGCCTGACTATTAGTTAATACTTATTATTACATTAAGTAAGGCTAATATGGGTTGTTCTAAACATTAAGTAATGTATGAATTAATAACTTAGTTAACATAAATACCATTAGTAAATGATGTGTAGATGCATTAGTTAACCTTACTTACCTGTTAGTTAATGCATATTAATGCATTAAGCAATGTTACTTGATGAACCCTTATTGTAAAGTGTTACCATATATTTTATGTTAATGGTGAGGGGGACTTGAAATCCAGCTATGCTCAAGGCACAGAAAAAAATAAGTTAATTTTACCACAAGTCAAGTATTAAATCACTGAATGCTGAAATTTGAGTTTAAACAACACACAAGTTTAAGTTGATGTAAATACCAACATTATTACATCAACATAACTCAACACTTAAAGTAGGTTTTCAGTTTCAGATGTTCTTAACCTGCTGTTAACAGGAACAAAATAGTATTATTGTCTATTTTAAGATCTAGGGTTTTGTTATTCAGATTCTTCTCAGTGCAGAAGGCATAATTGTTACAACAAAGGCCAATTTATTGTTAAATATTGCAGCAAACTAAGACATAAAAGCTGAAACTGAAAATTTAAACTGACTTAATGAGAATTCATATTTTTAAGAATAAATATTTTTTTTATTTTCCCCACACAATGTGTAATAACTTGTTTTGGCAAATATACTGTATGTAAAAAAGGCAATTCGATAAATTCTAGTCTATGTTTTAACACAGATTTTCACAAAATACTTAATTTGCAATTAAACAAGTGTACTATCAAACAAAAAAGTACAAATTCATTCACAAAATACCACAATCGTTTTACATGAATCCAAACTTCACTTTCAAAGTCAAAATTAGCATAACTGAAAAAAACAACAACAAATGCACACACATACCCACAAATAGCAGTTAAACATTGTATGCAGTTAATGTCAATGGGTACAGCACCACCTGAGGGTGTGCTTTGTTGGATCATTTGTTGTACAACTAAAATATTAAAATATACTTCCACTCTATACAGTCTGTGTTGCCAGTCTATATGATGAATTGTTGTATGAGGTCAAAACATACAAACATATACATCAATTACATATTCTGCTGCGATGAAAACAACAAAAACGACAAAATGGCAGGCACAGTTTTACTAGTATTGCTGCACATTGGCAATATTTGGTCATCTTATCCAAATTATTCAGACTCCAGTTGAATCTCTACTGTACACATAATGAAAACATTTCAGATCAAGCAACTATATAATCTTTGTTTCAAGTACAACACATTCAAATCAGTTATAATTTCATTAAATGATAAACATATATATAACATATGTTGTTATAACATAACAACATAGTAACATATACAGTCTGTAACCAAAAAACTATACTAAACAAAAACTGAGAACATTTACAGTACCTGATCAAAATATTCAAACAACCATGACACAAACTGTGTTAAAGAACATGTCCAAAATAGGACTTGCAGTCTTTTAAGTGCCTTTATGTGAGATGGTGGGATAAGAGCAGATGCCCCAGTGGTCATTTCCCTTAAGAAACATCAAAGTGCTTGTGTTTGTTGACAGTCTGAGGGGATTCAGCCACAATGAGAGGCTGAGGCAAAAAAAAAAAAATGCAGTTGCTGTGGGTGCAGCTGTAGCACACATGGATGCTGTTAAGTCTGCAGAGCAGAAAGGCGTCGCTCGATACACTGCTTACCTGAGAACAACAGAGTTTTAACATTTTCAGATTAGAATTAAATCCAGATATCACATAGGGTGTCACATGTGGTTTGATGTAACAATATGTGATTTTAAGCTACTGTCTTGTGGTTTGTGTATCATAGTGCTGCTACCTACACTTATCTATGTTGTCAATGTCCTTTTGCTCTGTGATGAGTCGGGACAGACCCTCCATTAGCAGAAGGGCTTTATGATAGCGCTGGATCGATCTTGTGCCATAGTGGAACATCTCATCTAACGCAGCAGACTGCACCTGAATACGGTACAAACACACATCAAGATAAAAATATATACTGGGTATATACTGGACAGAACCTGCTTTGACGCTCACCATTTGCACAGTGTGGCTGTAGATGAGTTTCTCAGCTGTGAGTCCACTGAAGCGGTCCATGAGCTTTTGTTTGTCAAGCAAGAAGGTCTGCAGGCGATCATTGAGGGAGCGACAGTAAGTCACGCAGTTCTTGTACATTTCATTCAGCTTCCGGATCACTGTGCAAAAGAAATGCAGCATGAAAATCCATTTCATTATTACATTAAATATAAACATAGAATGCACTTGTCACTCTGTTATACTACCACTGCAGAGACGCCTAGGAGGTTCAAGCTGCACTCTACATTTTTAATGCTACTAGACACCTCTCATGTATACAAAAGATGCAAAGATGCATGATTCACACAAGGTCCCTAGTCACCTTGTTTGACTGTAGCAGAGGGAAGGAGTCGGCCTTGTTTGATATTCTCTTTAGCGGTGTGCAGTGCTGATGACAGAAACTCTTCAGCCTTCATGTATAACACTAATTGCTCTGCATAGCTGGAAGATGTACATACAATAACATTAATTACACTCTTAAGTAAGTAAGTAATTAGTAATTTCCAAAAAGATTTGTGAAGTACTTGGTAAGAAAATGTAAAAAAGGCTTCATGCATCTCACCTCCATTCTCTACTCAGAAGGCTGATCTGATCTGTCACCAAGCTCTGCTCTAGAAAAGAAACATCAGCACTGCTGAGGGCATCCAGTCCTGCATCTTTAGAGGAAGTCAGTTCCATGATACAGTGGACAAAAGCCAACGTGAAACGCAGTTCACTCAGAGCATCTGTATGAGCTTGCTGTGAGCATAGATAAAAAAATATAAAAGCATAGAAACTGTTCAGATGGAAACTGATTTTTTTAAATATTTTATGTTTATCTGCAAATATACAGTTTGCCTGTACGTTCAAGACAACCAGCAGGATTTCCTTCACATTATTATCATGGTATTTATCTGTACCTCCATCAGTGTATCTTCAGGCAGCTCTGGAGGATGAAAGACTACACTGCTGTGTGGAGTAGCATCCATGTATTCAGTCTCACTGTTTCTACGGCTTCCTCTTGGCAGAAGACGACTGTTAAGTAACCAGGCCGAGTTAATGTAGCTGGGGGAGCCTGCATTTACCACAAGAGAAATATAGCTTAACCGTGAACAGGTGAAATATGAATAAATATTAAAGGAAAGAGTACTGGAATATGTTTATTTTTACAATAACCACATGGTTTTCATTGTTTGATTATTATAACAATGAAAAAAGTGTTTTTTTACTCAAAAAAAGTGCTAATTTTCAAATGGGATACTGATACATAATAAAAAATATAGCTTTAACTGTTCACTCATAATTAAAGAACTTGTACCCAGGCTGGTCAGAACACCCACCTGAGAACATCCTGGATACCATAATATCAGGAGGAGTGTTTCCTTTGGATGGAGAACCCATAATGAAGAAAGCAGGAGGTGGGCTGTCTGAGCAGTGAAAGCCACCAGTAGGTGGCACTGTAGGGACAAAATCAAATGACTTTGGAAAATGTAGCCAAGTTGGCAAGACAAGGATCATAAAACTAGTTACCTCAAAACAGAAACTTTTATAAGTTTGTAAGCACACAGTGATACCTCACCACCATGATGTGTGTGTTTATTTCATAACATTTCTTGACTGCAGTATTACATAAAGTTTCCCTTTTGCATAACTTGGTGGTGTATGGTGGTGTTCTCATTAACCTGCCTGTACCTGTAGAAGTCTATTTGTGATAAAATATGTTTCCATTTTTTGTAATGTCTCAATACAAGTATATAAATACTGACATATAAAGACTTTATCAGCATCATAAATCACCTGCTATATCCATGCTTTTCTCGCAGTTGAGGCTATCGTCAATTCCTTGCTCCAAAGGTTGAGCTCCAAAGGTCGCCTTCAGTAGCATGTCAGACAGCCAGCCTGCACTCAGTGATCTGGAGATTTAATACAGCCAGAGACAGTATTGTGACTATTTAAACGTTTAGCAGAGGGGATATCTGTCATACTGTATGACATTTCTAAGTGCCAGGTATGACAGGTTTTCATATGAATAAATGTCTCAGTTAGATGTGGATTATTGACATAAACACATTCCACTACCTTAGGATTTAGTTTTAAATAACCATATAGAAATTATGGTGATATTCAGAATAATATTCCTATTATGCTATCTGACCTTTTAAAAGGGCCCTTTTTATTGGCTGATTTCCGGGTGAGGTTTGTCTGGGCAGCAGGAGGTGGGTCAAAGGACTGCAAATCTGGGACAGTCCTGGTTCGGTTTGGCATTCTTGATAGAACCTGCTGTTGAAAAGAAAATTAAAGTTCTGAAATGTAATATTATTACGTAAACTGTACACCGCTGTTTTGAAGAAAGGGGAAATGAAACTGCACCAGCTAATATGAATTGTGATATAATTTTAGAAGCTTCTGTAGTTTAGAAGCTGACCCTGAGGCTGGAGGTGTCCTGCATGTCAGCAGAGCCGGGGAACTGTTCTGTTCTTGTGCTGAGTGGGAGAGTCTGCTCTGAGGTCTTTGGTGTAGATCCCACTAGAATATAGAGGATTAAAATTATTAATGAATTAGGCCTGTTTGTGAAGTCATCTGCGTTCACTCAACAGTCTTAATAACAATATCACAAACACTAAATAAAACAAGCCCAATCATGTTCTCCACGTGTTTTCAGAAGCACTAACAGAGTCTGCAAACGTACTGTATACCAGGAATGTGACATACTGTGACATTTGTATGACAAATTCTGATTTCCCTACCTAGTGGGGAGGACTGTTGAGGTAGGGCTCCTCCAGTTGCCAGCCTTGATGAGTTCAGGATGAATCTTGAACCTGGAGCTCTGCAGCCTTCATATTGTGGGGAATTTCCACTGCTGCTGCCAGCACAGCGCAGTGTGACCCTGAGTGACATAAGAAACAGTCATAAGACAGATGAAAATATCAGGACACGTAAGTGGTGTGGGTACAGAGAGAAGACAGATATGCGGCTGTACCTTGTAGAGCCATGCAAGCCAACAGGTTGCAGGTTCTGTTCCATACGCTGGTAATTTTGGATCTGAGTTGGGACAGGAATGGGCACTGTATGGCTGCAGTTAAGGCTGACGAATTCTGCAGGCTTGCTGCATCAGTGAAAGAAGATGCCAAAGTATTAAACACAGAGGAATGGACAGTTTGGAGTCTGGTTGAAGATTTTATAAATCGGTGGAACTTAACAAAAGTAAATTCTCTAAATATACTGTACATGTTTGAATACTTTCAACTCCAAAATCTAAGCGAGGCCCTCTCTTACCTTACAGGCGGCAGAGGAGGTGTCTTTTCTGCATGCCGGGGACCTCTCTCAGCTACTACTGAGCTCCTAGAGAATGTGTTAAAAAATGTGTTAGTTTTAGTTCATCAGTTTGATGTATGTAACAATTTTATATTAATTCATATGCTGAAACCATTTGGTCAGAAATACAGTGCACACCCCTAGGAGTGAAAACTGACTGGAGATCTATGAAAATGTTTTATTTAGCAGACATCTTGGAGTTTACATGCTTGTGTGCAACTCACCCACTGTATATGAGGCAACTTTCAATCGGTGATTCGACGTCCAGTTCACATGTGTACTCACCTATGGCGAAGTCAAACAGAAATAGTCAGACTTCAGCAACTGAATGCGAGCATGTTCAATTGTTGAAGAGTACAACAAGCAGCTAAAGAGCGGAAGTGTGGCTTAGAGGTCTCACTGGGAAACTGGGCAGGCACCATGACATAGTCATCTGTGTAAGATGAGTTGTTCCTACTATCTTGATTGGTTGTTTCTTTTAGCAGTAAGACATGAGAGTCCTGTGTGGGGGAGTAACACATTTTGGGTGGGAGTTGGTGCATCTCTCCATTGGAATGCTAAGAGAGAAATGAAAGATTGACTAATTATCATAGCCCAGGTCCAAGTCCACCAAGTCCACACTATGGATATCACATCTTTTACCAACATGAAATGAAATAAAGAGATTATTTTATAAAACCAGACTTGCACGTACTTGAGGGAAAGCTAGGTGGGATCTGGAGGAGCTGCTAGTGGAACTGCCCAAGCCTGAACCAGGGTAGGAGAGCATGGGAGCTGGAGAGCCTGTCAAAAAAAGAGCTTGTGTTAGAACCTTCACTACAGCTATCTTTGCTGATACAGAGCTGTTTTGTTTACAGACAAAATGAAGCACGTACATTTCTTTGTGGCTGAGCTTGTCTCCAAGAAAGGATGGTGGAAAAACTCATCTGCAAATGTTAAGATTTAGATGTAAGAAAAAAAAAAAATCAAATTATGTAATGGTACTGTGAATGTTAAAAGGCAGCGTCTTACCAAAGCTGATCCGTTCGTTGTGGTTTCTCTGAAGCAGCCCCAGCAGTAGGTGTCTTAGGTTACTGGAAGTCTCTTTTGGGATGCTGTGAAAATACAAAGGTTTCCTGTTTAGATTAACTTTGATTAGTTAGAACACTGTTAGTAACATATGACATAGAAAAACACTGACTCAGATTACAAGCTCGTTCCAAGAATGTTAGATAAACTACGAGTTATAAAGAGCGGAAACGTGTCAGATGAGCTGATCTCTACGTGCAGCTTTATACATAGTGTCATATGTGTAATCTAGTTGTTGACAGAGCTTTGGTGTGTTCACTGTGTTTGCATCTTGGTTCCAATATATGTGGGTTTAAAAGAAACAGTAATATTTAGGTTACGTGTGTTTCATAACCACAATATGAGCTATAAAAAATGCTAATGTTTAATCTACTTTATGGCTTCAGACGACAGCCTCAAGGTATTACGATACTGAGTGCATGTGTGTTTACGTCTGTATTGAGCTATGTGGGTCATGGGGAAAATGATAGCTGTACAGGCCACTAGCTGGCAGCTTGGAGCAGGTTATAAATAGTATAAGAAAACAACAAACAATGTTTCCTCACACACAAACAGGGCTATCTTATCATTCAGCTTTATCATTGCATAAGATATGCATGGTCACAGGCCATGCACAAGCTGCTGGCAAAATACACTGCTTACAATACTTTCCAGGACCAAATTATGAAAATGAGAGAGTCAGTCAACACTTTAAACAGCCAAGAGTACTGATTGGTATGTACTGATTTAGCAGAGACACTCATACACTCACCTCATCCACAGTATGTTGTATAGGCACCAGATTTAGCTCAGTTTTGTTTCTCAAATATTGTGAGAATGTGTCTGATCGAGAATGTTCCAGATGATCAGTCCCATCAGGTGTGTGCATCGGTTTCTTCCACATTAGGACTATTTTTAGTGGCGGTATGGAACTTCTGGATTTACCAAGTGCTAATTATATATGCGTGTGCATGTGTCTGTGTGCGCTTGCACGTGTTTTGTAAAAAGTCTACGCCATTCACATGCAGACACAAGGCAGGTAATTGTCATTCATCTGCAAATGCAGAGAAGACAGAGCTCCCGGTAATACCTGTTTAGACCTCACTCCTATCATCTTCCTGTGCATATTGTTTGTGTCTAATAAGCAGCACACGCGTGTTGGTGGGTGGTCTGGCAGAGGTGCACTAACCTGGGTAACAGGATCCTGTTGCTTTCATAAAACACACGGAGTTCCTGTGGTGTGCTGGCCTATACACACATACAAACAACAAATATGACATACAGCTGAAAATAACATAACATAATATATATTATTATGGTGGAGTTTTGTGCCAAAGAGCATATAATCCACACATGAGCATTATGTGGTTGTTTGATGATCCCTTTTAGAAGCATAATGCTCGGAGATACTAAGCAAACGTCATCATGAGCTAACCTCACACTGACCTTTGGTCGGTCAAAAATAGAAGTCAATCTTCCCCCTGATTCTCAGGGAAAATGCGTTCAATGAAACTGCAACTTAAATAACCTCACTATGTACAAGGTCAAACAACAGAATGTTTTTTCATCTTAAACTGCTATATATCAGGGAGGATCACGTGGCATCACGTCTATACATAAATCACAGTCCAGGCAATCTGTAGACAGCAGTTCAACTGTTT
>JAUBNQ010000028.1:6229368-6245545 GCA_032353495.1 Ctenopoma kingsleyae
GGTTGTACTGGTGTGCCAAAATCCAATTATTCCATCAAAACTCTGAAAAAGTGGAAAACTGACTGGCCAGTACAATGACAAGTACAAGAACCACACTGTGAGACTGACTTTCTCTCTGGCAACACTGACTGTCAATCTCGCTTTGACCATCAGTGAAACAGAAAACTTTACTGTACAGGGTACAGTACAGAGTCGTGAGCTATATTAAGCTCTGTGTGAGGTAGCAAACTTACAGTGAAGATACTCGGCCAGGTCACCTCCATTGCAGTACTGTAAAAATGAGGATGACAAGCCTTAACAGAGCCGCTGACAGTGCTGGTCTATTAGTGACAGTGATTTGCATTTCCATATGAAAACAGGTGACATGGAACTCACCTCCATGACAAGATACACACATCCTCCCATTTCCTGTTGAGAAAACCAGATGGAAATGAACTGCAAATCAGAACATTGTGTACAGTGTAACTAACCTACACTAATGCATAGAATAAAATTACTTTTAAACATACTGGTAATAAATACATAAGCCATAGAGATGTGGGGAATTATAAATCAATCAGTGTGTTAGCAGCTACGTCCCAGGTTACACAAGCTCATTTCTTAGACTGAGTCGACTACTGCTGCTTGTTACCGCATGCTTTTAGAAACTTTGGGCCTCCTGACAACATCTAACTCGGAGACCTGAAACTGTAGCCCGTTATGGAGCCTGTCCAACTCCAGGCCCGCCTGAATCATCTAGTATCTGTTGCTAATTTAGGACTGTGCGCATCAACATCAAAAGTGTGAGACGTTTAGGGTGTCACAGTTGACTTGATTGGAAAGTAGGGAGCAATTTTTTATATCATCACGTTAAAGCTAATGCGCTCTGTGTATTGGAGTGAAACTTGTTTAGCACTGGTATTATGGTGTAATAAGTATCTAACAGAGAGTACAGGTTGTTCAGATGCTAGGGACATTAACATATTAATGTAAAAAAAAAGCCTCTTGCAGCCTGCCTTGGAGTCTCAGTACATAACCTAAATACATTAGCTCTGCCTGCAGGTGTGAGCCTGCTGAGAGGTGATACACTGTGTTTTATAAGCCATTGTTGAACCCGCTACACCCGACCATCTGTCAGGCATAGTGAGAGATCAGCTCAACGGCTGTCTGGCAGTCTGGCAGGTGTCAGTAAGGTGAGAATAGCAAATGGTTAATGTCCTGAGCTATGTGTGACTTGTTTTGAAGTTTAAGTATATTTATTTAGTCTAAGTACCCAACAGAGATAGGATATTATACCAAGTCCTAAGAAAACATTAAAACAACAGTCTCTTTTAGAATAAGTCTTGTGGAGGACTACAGTTCAGGTCACTGTGTCCTGTTGGTGTTAAATACTGAGGCAACATTGACAACACGTGGTTGCAAACAGTTCCCTGAGTGTGCTGCTGTGTCATGTGTGAGAGAGGTGAAAGACAAGGCAAACCTCTACCTGATAGTCCAGCAGTCTGACAATATTCTCATGTCTGAGTTCCTAGATGAGATGGGGAAAACATTTTAGTTGAAGGGACACAGAAAGAGTGGCACAGTTATGTTATGTGTGGGAACAAATCAAAACCGATCCTACCTTTAAAATTTTAATTTCTTTACCAAGCAGAGACTGTGACTTCGCCAAGTTCTTCTTGCTGATACACTTGACGGCAACTTCCCAGTCACGTTTCTAGAGAAGTTTAAAAAAAAGTGTAAAAAAAAAGAGCAGGATAAATACGTCTCTCAATCAGACAAAATGTGATAACATATACCTCTTTATGTCTGCCTTTAAACACAACCGCAAAGGCACCATGACCAATCAGGTCCTTCCTGTTGAACTCAAACTTCCCAACAGACTCCATGGATGATAAAAAATACAAATAACCGCGTTAAAGTGTCCGAGTAGGTTCAGGAGGTTGATTTTCCAGCTGAATAAAAAAATACACTTCCACGACACTTCCCGTGTACCGGTAAATCTCCCATTTCACTGATGAAAAATGCCGTGTTCACACATGACAAGCTTTATAACAGAAGAAAATATCCACGACAACATTACGAAGTTTCTGCCAACCACGAAAACATAAAAACAAACAGCGTAGGAATAAAAAAAAAAATGAATGTAATCAAAAATAACAGCGACGCACTTTTCTTATTTAACTACTTAAATTTGTTCCTCTCGCTTTTATAGAAGTGGCAGAAGTCAAAAAGTCACATTAGTGCTGTTAAACGCTGTTTATATCCAGACACTGAGCTCAGATATTATTGTCTTCCTCACCTTTCTGGCCATTCGCTGGAGTTATTCATATCTCACGACGAGCATGCGCAAACACATTGACAGATGTTTGACGGTGGTGCCTTCACTGACACTTCGTAAACCTGTAAACGTTCTTAGCAAGGATTTAATTTTAGGATTCTGCATCTAGAAGCTGCATCACATTTGACAAAAGTAGTGTTAATGAGGTTGATATGTTTATTTTAGAAGCATTTTTTGCTGTCCTGTGTATGATCTATAAACATTTTCTTTGGCCAAAAGTGTAAATGCATGTCGATGGTGAAATAAAGGTGTAATAAAGACAATACTGATTTCTTATCATAAACATTTTTAATAAAAGTAACTGGAAGCAAAAACCATAGTACCATAGGAAAACAATTATTGAAGGCCATATACAAGCATAGAAATATTGAAATATTTACCTTCAAATCTGACATGAAAACTGGGCACAGAGTAAGTTACAGTAAATCATGTTTTAGGGAACCTAATTTTGGTACAGTGTAAGATGAATGACATTTAAAATGTCATGTTTCTCTACTCTCACAGTATGGTAAGAAAAAAAAAGCAACAACCCTATCAAGTCCCTCTGTTTTAGAACATATTTCATATTTTAGTATATGGATATGTGTGAAAATGTGAAAGAAATTGTCAACAGAAATAGCCAAAGACACCATAAAACTTCACAGAATTGTGTTCAAAACACAACCATTATTCATTATTCCTTAAAAAGCATAATACGCTGCTGCTTGCTAAGACGTGAGGTACTGCAAATACACTAGTCAGTTAATTCTGAGAGAAAACACACAAATGAACACAGAGCATACTGATTGTCAAACTGTGACACTTTACTGAAGACATGATGACTCAGAATCACAAAATAAATAAATATATTATGTGAGAAATACATAAAGTCTAATTAACAATTTCTTCATTTATTGTCATTCATTATGCAGTTATTGTGTTCTGTGTTGCACTGTTCCCAAAACTAGATTAAAGCTGTATAAATCATGTCAGTCTTGAGGAGATCCATCTATGTACAATACACAATTTGCCCCTTGTGATGTTGACAGCTGGTGGAACCATTATGTCATTGTTTATAAGGCATACGTCTAACACTATATTTAAGGAAAATACATTGCTTTCCTTGGTCCATTTTCTATCCAAAGTATATTCAACTATACCCCCAAACTACGTAAGTCTACTACATAAGTTTAATTTGCCATTGTCTGCAAGTAAATTAAGGCAGATGTACTTAAACTATTTCACTTGTATGAAACATGTCGAAACACATCACTGTGATTGAAAGGAAAACATCTGAGAAATAAGCTTGTTTGTTTTCTTGCTGAGAATCAGAAACTGCCACTTTTTTGTTTTTTGTTACCACCAGCAGCAGATGATTAGCCTATTTGATTTAGCTTAGCACAAATTCTGGAAAAGGAAAAAAACAGCTGGGTTGGCCAGGTAACCTGACGCATGATTGTAACCACAGTGATATTTTTCATATTTTGTGTTTGTACACATTGAATAAATGAAATATAACATGTCAAATGAGCTTGAGAGGCAGATTTAGAGGCAGTGATAGTAGGCAGATTTGTACAGAGCTAGGTCAGCTGTTTGTCCCTGTTTTGAGTCTCAGAAAATGACAGCAGCTCATATTAACTTAACTGACGTGATAATGGTATCAGGCCTTTCATCTAACTCATAGCATAAAAAAAAACATTTAAGCATATTCTCCAGAATGGTACTACTCTTTTAAATAACCCTTGCCTCTCAGTAAATAAGCTGCAATCTACACTCCACTGCACTACTAGTGATATCAGACCCTGAACTACGCTCATAACCTTTTCCTCCGAAAATCCTGTTCTTGTCTTTGGGAACTCAAAATATAAGGCACAGTCCTCAGAGTCTGGTTGTCATTGAAGGTGAAGGTAATTAGTCAGCATCACAACACCTTCTTGGGTTTAACTTTCACAGTGGATTGGAGTGGCAATTCATTACATAAGCGAGTGAATACTCAGGACAGTGTTTGTTATTTTACACTCTGAACTACTTTGCTGCCACAGACAGAAACGGTGAGGCGTGGTTCTACACGGCGGACAGGTCGATACGATTGGCTGAGTTGGTGCTTTTGTCCCATGTGTTCATCTTGGTGGGAGTCACGCCCTCCTTGTTTCCGTTCATCTAGATTTGAACATAGGAAGGAAAGAATTAGATCACGAAGTCGACACATCATTTTTGTTTTGACTAATCTTAACACCAGCTCAACTCACAATGTCAGAGTTGAAGGGCTTTACATTGATGTTTCGGATGGAGCTGCTAGTGAGAGACCACACCTTGGTTTTGTGTTTGAAAGCAGCTCTGACCTACAGGAATTAGTCACACAACAACAAACACTGGTGACAAATGCCACAAAATACATTTAAACAACACAAAACACGATAAATCAAAACGTAACCATGAAAACATTTAACTATACCTCAGAGTTGAGAAGACAGTGAAACAAGAAGACAAAAAAACCCTAGAAAAAAAGTACATTTTAGTAATTTCACTAACCAGTGCTGACCAATGCTTTAAATTTTATTACCGCCAAGTGACCAAGACTTACTTGTAACGAGTTGAATATAGCAAAGATATATAGGAAGGGCAAAGAGTTTGTGTTGACGGCGAGAACTCCAAAAATCCAGGAAATGCCGAGTATAGGCAGAAGCACAGCCACTGCCTTAGCAGTTAACCTTGAAATAGAGCAAATGACAAATATGTTTATGTGAAATAACTTTATTTATGACTTAAAATAGTATTGGACTGATTATGAAAACAAATAAACTCACTTGATTGAATTGGCATCTCCATGAACCTTGTAATTCTCTCCGCTGATTCGAGATATGATCCTGGTCACAGATATCAGAATACCAATGTTCACCTGGAAATCAGACAGGAAGTTAAATACACTAAACACAGTGGCACAGGGTGTGTGATTTTGCTGAGTTTCTCTTCAAATAGAGTTTACATTGAATACAGAGGTTATTTAATTAAATTAACAAATTGTTAACTGTAAAAAATAACATATGCTAGTTTATGAAAATTCCTCACCACAATGACAAAGAGAGATGGGGCTACAAACGCCCAAATGGCTCCGCTCTTCAGTGACAGCCAACAGCTGAAAAAGCAAGGGTAGGCGCAAGAGCAAGAAAGAAAAAAGAAATCACACCGGGTTCTCTTCCAAGTAAAATATTATAACTGTGTAATGTTGTAATGAAAATATGCAATGACATGTTATTACTATTAGCCTAAAACCTTTTTTTAAATTTCTTCCACAGTGATGGTGATGTCATTCTTATGCCACGCCATCAAACTTCAAAAGAACAAACTGAATTTCCTATAAATCCCATATGTTTCTTTTAATGTGCAGGTCGTACTTACTTGTCAACCTTGCCATAACTGTCCAGAGCTGATGTTATGGACACCACACAGATCAATAATGGACATCCTGATAATGAACAAAGAAACAAACACGTTACCGATTCAGCAGTGTCACATAGTGCCCATGTCTGCATTTGCCTGTGAAGAGGCCCAGGGGCATAAATGCAATCTGGGGCCCGACTATCTCTCTCTATATTTATAAATATGCAGAAATCCAGCAATGTAAACTAAAATAAGAAGAGAGACAGCACTTGGTTTTCACACAGAGTCCAGATACATACAAGTCAGGACCACAAGATCAGGAATTATGCAAAACATTAACATGGTCAACACGGTCAACATTAAGCACTGAAACAAACTGATTATTAGATGGACAAACAATAAAAACACCTATTTGTGAATTGCTAAAGTAATTTTTCTGTGCATGATGCAAATAAAATTTGTACTTGTGAGTGCTGTGCTGTAATGCTCCACATGGTGGAGTACCACAGTCAAAGCACCACAGTGAAAAACTTTAGTGGACCAGGGGCCTGAGGCAGTTGCCCAGTTTACAGGAGGTTTGTTATGAAGTCTTGTTAATGATGACATCAACACACATTTCCAACACTGTCATGTTGGTAGATCAGCAGGGATGGAGTCAGGATGATTTACAAATCATCTTAAAATAACCTAGTAGTCCTAAAAATGCTTTGACCAAGGCTGCACATATACAGATTATATACAGATACGTGACAGATCTAGGTCAAACAGCGAGGCAAACATATCCCTCATTTAATATTAACAAACCTCCTCCTGGCCCTATTGCAGATGTTAAATACTGTGGTATTTGTTATTCTGTCCAACATGGTAAAATCTAACCATTCTAACACCCGTTGTCACCGTGTCTATACTTTTAAAGCCACTGGTGGTTGAATTTATCTGCTAAATGCCTATTTCCGTGAAATAATTAAAATCTGTAGCACATCATACTACGGAGAAGCTTTTACTTTGGAGAAGTAAATGGAAAATAAAGTACTCCACAGCTTTTTATCACAAAAGCGGCAGCAATTCATTATAAAATGCATATTTACTTCTCATGTATAACAACCATACTTCTAACTGTCAGACAAGTCTCCAGCACGTAATTTGCAGTTGGCCACACAAACTGAAAAATTATTCTGGCCAGAAGAAAGGAAGTAATAAAAAAGGGATTGTTTTTCCACTAATGGGTTCAGCATGTTTAGGAGAGACTATGCATTCTCCAGCAGCCTGAGGCAGTATACGTATGTCTCAGAGTCTTTTCATCTGTCCATCAACTCTGGGTCACTGAGATCAGGAGAGGCAATTGTCACGCTGGAATGTAACTCAAAGCAGATTTACTTAACAGGGTCATAGTTATTTACACTGTATGGACAATATTTGACCAGTAAGGTCACTTAAAAAGGCCAGATCATAAATTGCAGTAATAGCTTGGCATGTGGCCAGAGGCTGGACACTGGGTGAAATTGGAGACGATAAAATAAAATGACATATACTGAACAGACAAATGAGAAAATGACACAAGAACAAAAAAGACATGGATCTTTTGTTATATTCTAATATGCCAGATACATCATCTGGGTTTAAGTCTAAGTCTGGTAATAAATAACTGCTGATCAGACCTACCCCAGCCAATGCCATAGTAGTAGATATGTTTGCTGCCCTCGGAGCCAAACACCTTGACCACCATACTGTACAGGTGGAGGCCCTCCACCAGCATCCAGGCAAAGGCACTCAGAAAAAAGAAGTGAAGCAGGACAGCCATGATCTTACAAGGCAGCTGTGGTAGGGGACAAAACCAGGTTTTCACAATCAAAAATTCTTATTTTGGCATTTAGCTAATTATTTGTTTAAACACTTAATTTCATTTGATCACATTTCCCACTGTGGTTCACTTCATACATTATTTTCTCTATTCTAATAATGTTCAGATCATTAGAATAAAAACCAAAGCATTCATCTCATCATCTTAATAATCATCAGTCACCTTGTCATACACATCATCCTCATCTTCACGATTTTTTCAACATTTTCTTCAATCATGGTTATAACTACTGTAATTATCCACAACATAAACTACACTGTACACCTACTGTGCCTGGGTCGAAGCGAGCACTGATCAAAAGTAACATCTCAGCCACCAGGATGGCAAAAGACAAGTTGGCGTGTATGTGGTAACGTTGGTTCCGGATGGTACTCACTGACCTGCAGAGAAGACATCACATTAACTTCCTACTGTACTTTGGTAGCAAGATAGATATAGTATATGAATGAAGTATAGGAAACATAAAGCTGTATATTTTCAATTTAGTACATAACTGTAGGCTATATGTTTATGACACAGTACATGTTAAATACAGTATAATTCAGGGACTGACAGGGAGTGTGAAAGTTAATTAATAATTAAAATGATATGACTGTGACTGATGAATGATACTCACGACAGGACTGCAAAGGTGACCAGAGTGATGACAAGACAGAAGATGGAAACTGAACAGCCAACATAACCAATGGTTGATAGTGCCACCTGGTGGCTAGTGGAGAGCTGTGTATGGAGAGAAATCAACATCAACAAAAGACAAGACAACACGTAAAAACATTAATATTATATAGTGCTTACACTTTGGGTTAATACATTGTGTCACCAAAGCACATGCAAATCAAATGTGGCTTGTTTCAATCAGCCTGTATCATTAATAGTTAAATTTAAAGAGGAAGAAGAGGATGTGATGATCATTTGTATTTTCAAGTAAGGCTACACCCCATGACCAAACACTCCAGGCTACAATTCATATATTCAATATTTACTTATATATGTTTACATTTTCTTTTGCACAAGGTTGTTTGTCACTGTAGTCATGATTTATTTTAGCGTAACAAATGTACAATTTCCAATAAGCCTAAGTGTGACAGAGATAGTTGCATTCCTCCATATTCACAGATCCACAGCACAAGGCCCAGTGCATTGATGTTGTTTTGGAGTGCAGGCTATTTTGAGGGTTTTGGTTTGACTCTCCATTAACTGTCTCCACGTGTGCCTTGTTATTACAAAAGCAGAGGAGACTCAACTTTCCAGAAAAGGAATATGTGGGATGTTCCCTTACAGCTGAGGGATGAGGCAGTCCACTAATTAGAGGCTGGCTAAGGGTAAGTATAGCATGAAAGAGACTTCTGCTCCTAAAATACAGCACTGACCCACTTAGCTGCAATAAGAACTCCTCTTTTCTATATAAAGAAACCATCATGGATGCTGCCCCTACTCCATCTGCACATTTTCTTGGATAACAGAGAGTTAAACTTCCTAAAATGACTCTACATGCAGATAACGTAAATGTAAAATGCTGTGCAGCACCGTAAACAGGAGAATGTCAGTGTTAATGATGAATGTTAACCCAGATGTTTTAAGAGGAGAGTTCTGGAGGATAATTCAAAGGGTCTGGTCTGATTGCTTGACAGACTGTGGTCCTTGAGGAATGGACCACTGACCTGTGCAGCGACCCAAAAGAACCACATTTAATCATGGTTGTCCATACCACTTCTGTATAAAACCACCAGTGAAACCAGCTTTGTGACTGTGTAGTTCTGCTTACAATTAACCTACAGTGAGGAATTACAAACGACACCAGGGACTTCTGGTTGCTGGGTTAGCATGTGGTAAACCACTGCTTCCTGTTCCATTATCCTCCTACAAATCTACTTAGTAGGTGACAAAGACACAGAGGGAGGGGTACACTTTTGAATATGACTCACTGTAAAAAGTAGCTACAAGTTCACTCGCTATAAAAATACAAGCCATAATCAAAATAATTTTATAAAAACAGAGAAAACACAGGTGCTACTAGTTACATCAACAGCGGCTCTGTTTTATGCAAGCGTCCAGTAAACCATGATAGTTCGGTGGGGAATCTCTATTCACAATACCAGGATCTTGGGCGTATTATAAGAACTAGATACCATCTTGTACTTGTATTCCTATTGTGGCATATCTAATATCACTCGAGGGCAGAACAACTAGCTGTAAACACAGTGCTGATATCTCATATCTTATAAAGGTGATATGACAAACCACCTTAGGACACAGCGTTTGTTTCTGGCCACCTGGAAAATTTAATTCCAATATTTACACTTCTTTCTGCTCTTTAGTTATTAGTTTGCTGTCGACCACCCAGCTGCCAAATTTGCCTGTCATTTAGTGATTGGCATTTAGGTCGTAGCAGGTTACTCAGAGCTTTTTCTCTGAGAAAACAATTGCAGTGAAAAAGCAGTGAGAACGGTTAAAACAAATAAGCTGAGCACTTTAAGGCCAAAAAAAGGCCTGACTGCAGAGTCATTCATATGACACATACAGCAGTAATTGGATCCATAATTAATAACACTGTACATTACTTGAGGGCATCTTTAAAGTGCAGTCAAAATGTCTTACCTTTAGGGGCACCACTTGCATAAGGATGGCGAAGTTGGTGAGGTGGTTGCACAAACACACAGAGTACGTCATGTTTCCATCTGAGCGTACGCAACCTTCATTGGACCATATAGGTTCATTTGAACTTTAAAAAAAAAGAGGCAACAATAGGTATTATTCACAGAGGAAAAATAAATAACACAACAGTTTTGGCATGAAGAATAATATACAAAAAATTGACATGTTTTTTATAGTAACTCTGCTGGCAGGGATCATTCAACACGATCCATTGAGGGAGGCCCACAGAAATGTTCTTGCAGAACAGACCAGCGCAATGACAGGTCAATCCAATAATTCACATTTTTCTTGCGTTTCAGGACAAAGAGGAGTAAGAGAGTAATCCTTCTAATCCAACTAAAACACACTCCCTTTTAAAATGATTTATGCTTTTTAAATAGTGCCTTGGCTGCATTTATCAGATCACAATATTTTTACAGAGGGCTGTTGCTGAAGGAACGCCAAACTGAAACACATGTAACAGTGGATGGTTTTGATTTGAATTAGAACAAGGAAATACCCCTTTTAAAATCATCTGCAATTATTTACAATTTTAAACCTTAAAGACACGAGCAAAGAATATGCAAAGAGTCAACAATCAAGATAAAATCACTTTGGCTCTGCATCTGAAAGAATAATTGAGGCACGCAACATCTAAGTCACGAACACAACACCCACCTGTAGTTTAAGAAGGCACAGTAGAGGAAGACTCTGTTGCTCTCATTTTGTATCCGGTCCTGCTGTTCTTTAGTCTGCGAAAGAGAAAGTCCAATAAAACTGACATCTTTACTCACAAGCGAAACGTATGCGATACAGCAAAACAGTGGCTGTTGGATTATATTAGAAAACTGAATTAAATAATGCATGATGTAATTTATGTGATGTAAATGTAATGTAAAATATGTTTTTTTAAAATTTTTTATTTGATGTTCCAAAACCCAAATAAACCTGTTTGGAAAATGTTGCACGATCCAGAAGACAGTAAGGAATATTTCAGACAGCAATTAGCGGCATTCATTCCTTCATGTTCATTTTCTTTTTCCATGCATATTCTCAATAGAAGCATCCAATCTTGATATATACTAATTTAATATACTGATATATATTATATAGAAAACACACACTGACCTACAGAGAAGCAAAATGCTTTGTTAATTTAAGTTTAAAAAGTTCCACTTGTGTTTAAATGCCTGTAAAGGAAGACTTCAGCTACAGAGAGAGGTCTGAGATCATACTCAGTGAAAGACGAAATGCAGATTGACGCTCAGTGAAGGTGATTATTACGCTCAGCGAAAAATCCCAACTGTCTTCACTAAACTTATTCGATTATAAATCACTTTTTCCGTGTCATTCCTTAATATGAGATTCGGAGCCCCCAGGGACAGTGAGCTAATGGCTACGATGCAAGAATGCCTTAATTGAGGCTTGGCCCTGGTTTCAGGTCAAACCACTACCCTCCTCAATCTGTCAGCTGAAGAAAACACTTGCACTGGTTGGTTGGGTGTACACTGAGAGTCTGCACACCTCTTCTCATTCCCAAAGCCTTGACTCTCAGACTGACTAAGTGTATGATTAGATGGACTGTGTCTGCACTATTTCCTTCTGGAAAAAGTGAGATTGAGAGTAAAACTGACAGTCAGGCTGTCTGTTTCCTGGCCCATTCGCTCAGTGATTCACATTACAAAGCACAGCACAATACATTGACTCCACTGTGTAACCAAATCACCGCTCTCATTCTGTCTGTTTCGCACATGCAGCTCTTTAGTCATCATGTACTGTGACCCTCAGGATGAATGCAACAGATAGATATTCATGCTGCCCATTAGAGGAGGCAGGACAATAAGCGCAAGATTCATGAGTGAGCTGTAAATGCACCCCATCAACACCAGACAGCAGCCAGCTTTGAGGAGTTGCAAGCAAGACGAAACGTGAGTTATTAAAGCCTCTGTGGGAGTAGTAAATGCACCCACGGGGGCTTTAATAACTCACTTCTTCAAGGAACTTGTAATGTTCCTTGAATGAAGAAAAACAAATTATCCACATTATGCATAACAAACAAAGCCTGGCTGGTGGAAAACAACCTATCATTATCCAACCATGACACTGTAGTGCATGTGCAGATGTACAGTAGCTTAAGTTTACTGTATATTGATTGATATATCCCAAATATACACTGTAAGGAGTTTGGTTACATTTCCTCTCTAGCAACTGTGTGTTTGTGGTATGTCCAGCATGTGTTTTGGAATTCATATACCTCTCATCTGACGAGAGGTGCAGGAACCTCAAAGTCACCGCTGAGTGTTAAAATGCACTCCGAAATCTGGCCGAGCTTTGCATGCATGCTGTTGCCCCCCTCCCTGTGCCTCGAGGCCTCAGCTTCTACTAGCCAAGACTGCAGCTGGCGCTCCAGTTCTTTATTAACAACATAAGGCCAGCAAACACCACCTTGGAAATCACTTTGAGGCACAGAGAGGAAGAAGAGAGGGTGAATGCTAGTGACAGGAGAGTGATGCAGAGTCACAGGCTGATAGAAAAGTTAGTAGAGAAAGAAACAGATAAATCATATATAGTTAAAGTGTTTCTGGTGCTTCTAAGTTACCATGCCCAGCTTTGTGCTTACTTTGACCACAATTTACTGACCACACTGAAGATAGTTTAAAATTGTCAAGTTAAAGCTCTAGCTTCACCAGCAGTCGCGAAAGAAGTATTTAGATCCTTTAATTAAGTTAGAGCACCAGCACCAGAACGTAAAGATGCTCTATTAAAAGTTTAGAGGGTGGAAATCACTCCTTGGTGGAACTGTTAACAACTCGTAGACGTCTGAAATGTGGCACTGCTTTTATGCAAGAGGTCATAAGCCATAAATGGTTGGAACCACCGGTTTCATTTAGTGACGCATTAAGTTTATTATACTTTTAATGTAAAATCATAATCTGAGAATTACCAACAGTTGTCAGATAAACGCAGAGCAAATATTTGCCTTGAGATGTAGTGCATAAAATGAAATGTGTAAATATTTTCCAACTTGTACTTAACTATGATGTGTTAACCACCTCTGAGAGCTTTAATGGATGGAGCAAATCTTGGTGCATGTTTTCATGTAACATTTTAGCTGAAACAGCTGCGGGGGGGGTTAAACACACTGTAAGCTGCGACTGGATTGCTACAGATCTAAGCTGATACATTACCACCATAACATAACTGGAATATGAAAATGTTTTACAGAGTAGCTACTTCATGGTGCATCCTGATGATTTGCTGATGGTCAACACGCCCCTGCTGGTGAGTTACACCACCACACCGATCAACTGTCACTGGGAATAAACTGCCTTCAGCATTTTCTCGTGTTGACGATGTGTATGTCCCTCTAACCCAAATCATGCCTCATTCTTTTGATTTTTAATGACTGTGCTCAGCCTCTCTGGTAAAATGATGAGGGATAAATTTAAACACTTTCATACATCACAAAAGCATAAATTGTGGATGATATATAGAACCTAACAATTTGTATAAATGCATGCTTGTCATTCCTCTGTGGTAACTTTCAGACCTCCCATGACTGGCAGAACTGTGGCTGTGGTAGAGCTACCTTCAGCAAACACCATCAGCATACAGTGTGTCTTGTCAAATCCCCACACAGTGGGCAACTCCAGGCCAATTTAAATCTTAGCTTTTGACATCTGGTTCTCAAGTAAGGCACAAATGAAGAAAAGATGTAGAAAGCTACACACCACCCGTCATCCTCCTTTGAACAATCAGTTTTAACCAGACAGGCTAGTGCCTGCAGAAATACAACCCAAAGATGTGCATACTTCTGTCAGAAATAATTATATTGCTTATTGAACGAACACTCTCAAACTGATTCACTTGCAGCGTTGTGTTTACCCACAAGAAACTTTAAGCTTTTCCTGCTTTCACAGAAGACAGCAACACTTTTAGACAATGATTGTGTCCAGTAATGATGTCGTGCAGCAAAACCAAGTCAACGATAGGCTACTGTCAATAAATAAATAAGACAATGTATATAAAAAAGGAAAATATATTTCAGTTACAGTGGACAATAAAGCTGCAAGGGAGTCAGACCTATGTCAGGATCACAGAATTCTGAATCAAGGCCTTGTGTTAAATTTAAAAACCAGTGAGAAAATACACAACAGTGTCAGTGAGTATGTGAACGATCTTGTCATTTTCCCTCAAAGATTCCAAATATTTGACAGCACAAGAGCCGAGGTGTAATTTGGACTGTACTTTGTGCATTAGGTATAGATATACTTTACTAACAGTGCAGCTTTGAGCACTGACACCCATTAGTCACACATTAGACACACTACAAAACATAATTTAAAGCATCATCTTGTTGCATGGTGTACAGCTGATGAAAGTCTTTGTTAAAATATGAGTCAAGGACTCGGAGTCTAAGATGCAGCCAGGTTTTGACAGTGGCTAAATTGTTCTTTCTAACAACAGAGACACCATACGTGCATTTCCCAAAAACTAGAAGAAACGCTTTATGCAGTACGTCTGGAAAAGTCCAGCAGGCTTTAGAAAACAACCAAAGCTCAAAATGTTACCTAGTGTTTGAGATTAACAAGCCCATTCAATCACCTGAAGATGAATGCATTCAAACATCACACTGACACAACCTGTGTCTCTGACGGAGCACAGATCTCACTGTTGTCGTAACAGGACTTTTCGATCAGAGGCCGGACTCACATTGATCTACATAGTGCATGCGGAGCAACCATCTGAATCTGTGCAGCAACACAACTGGCCTATAGTGAGATCATTCTGTCAGGGGAAATGTAATAAGACATGCAGCTGTGGTCTCAGCTCAGTGTCTGAGGTACAGCGAGACGTGTTGATAGGCATGCAGGGTGTGAGTAAAACTGGTGACAATTAAACAGCCCCAAAAGTTACAAAATAGTTTTTGATAAGGTAAGTGGTGGGTGTTCAACAATAAAATATACAAATAAGAAATACAGACTAAACTTGCATGACAGCGAGAGAGGTTCTCAATGCATGAACTCATTTGTTGAATTCCCACAGGCCTTCTTATGGGCCTCACTCTGGTTTCTGGCTTCTTTCTGTAGAAACAACATGTTTCCATTCATAAGTTGAGGATTGTATGTAGAGCATTTGCAGATATGTCTGACTGTGTGAGACATCTTTATATGGGAACAAATAAGGGTGAAAAAGCTGCTTAGATGATGATGATGTCCAGTCATAATTTCAAAACCTGTGGATGTAGACTGAATTTTAGCTGAAGAAAATGTATGAACAGTTTATAATACTAGTGAGGTTGCTTTTGTGAACATGTGAGTACAGACTCAATGCAGAAGAAACAGAGGTTCCCACGCTGTGTGATGCTGAAGTTACACATTAAAGTTTGTAGCCTTTAGAGAAGATTTATTTTTTCTTCTATTTACACTTTGTTTAAAATGTTTTTGCAGACTTAAATTTAATAAAAAAAACATATAAACACATGTCAATACCACATGGAAGTTAGTACCTTTTTACCATCATATTGGCAGCGTTAAAGTATGGTATAACCAAACCAAACGTTTTCACTTGAGCATCAAATAAGAAAAATAAACCAAAAAATCTTACATCTGAAAATACTTGCAGATTTTCTGTTGACTGACTACTGTCTAACTGAATAATCAATTCTGCTCTAAATATTTTATTTATATTTTAGTATCTTCATCAGAATATATGAAATTTGTAATTTTAGATTTAAAATATAAAAAGTCACAAATAAAAATGATCAGTTGAAGTTAATTAATCAATACTTTAAGAAATACTACTACCGTAGCTAGAATTATTATGTTATGGTGCAGATAGAGCAGCCTCCTATCAATCCACTGTTTAATTAGAAAAGTTGTTAACATGACTGACTGAAGGGCAAAAATAGGAGACCTGTCAAAATCCGATGATCTCAGAGTTTCTTCTTTGAGACACTGGAAGAAGTCCAGCAAGGACCTAACTCAGCATCTGAGCTTCATCTG
>JAUBNQ010000028.1:6262278-6298874 GCA_032353495.1 Ctenopoma kingsleyae
AACTTTACCTGCCACACTCAGTGTTTTTGTTTGTGGATTGGCATTGCATTTCTTTTTGTTTGAGAGTAATTTTTACCTCATATTGCAATTTACTTGCACAATATAAGCATTTTTCCCCCCAGATATTAATTCCTGAAAGTCTGCAGTCTGCCCAGCTCCTCATTTTGTGTCCTTGTGTTTTCACTTGTTTTCAGCACACAATTCTGTCCAGGAAGTTTGTGGAGGCCATGACCCAGTACAATGAGACACAAGTGTCCTTTCGGGAAAGAAGCAAAGGAAGGATCCAGAGACAGCTGGAGATAAGTAAGTGACAAATAATGGACGCTCGACTCTCACGAGGCTGGAAGTTATGGTCTATATTTAGAGAACTCTGAAGCTTTTAAATTATTTTACTATTACTATTTTTTACTGTTGTTGCTAAATTGCTAATACAAGCACAGCAATTATGTGAATTTGGTTGAATGTTGCTATATTTGTGAGTGCTAAACCTCTGAATTTAGAGTAATAATTAAAAACCTGTCAGGACAGGATCCAGAAAACAGACCTCACTGGTTTCCTCTCTGCTTCTCTGCTCACTGAGATGACGTTTGATAAACAGACACCAGCAGCAGGACAGGAAGTGTCAGAGTTTACTTTATTCCACACACCATAGTCACAATTATTCACATCAGTTCATTACTAATAAATGGACACTGGAGCTGTAGAATTGATCAAAGAATAGGAAATACAATAATTGAGCCCCAGCCAGTTACAGTAAATAGACAGTTATGTTTGACCAAACGGAATGAAAAAAGCAGCATGTAACAACATAATCTACATTCAGTCAGTGTGAGTGTTAGTATAATGAAACTATTCAACATACAATATAAATTCAAGTGTATATTAGCATTCATGCTACCTTGTCAAGTGTCTTTGTACTTGACAACCTGATATTTGAAGCCGCTTGTCTGAGGAGTATGCTTGGTCATCAATCTATTACAGTGACAAACAAATGCAAAGACACTGTGTATTGTATTATACACATAAGGGTAACATAATACAACAGTGAAAGGCAAAAAATAGGACTGTGTCCCACAGTCCCCGCGGCCATCATTAATGACAGGCTAGGTCTCCACACTGCAGACAGAAGAGCCTGATACTGGAGACGCCTCGCCGTGTTTGTGTTGCCTGGGAAACGGGCAGAGGGCTCAGCGGCTGGTGTAACAGTAGTTCACCTGCCTTTGACATGGTCACATGAACCTCGACCTGCGCCGTCTCAGTCTTTTACATTTACGTACATCCTTCACAAAGTGACCTCTTTTGTGCTTGATGCATATCGGTGGTCTGTGATGGTGGTGTGTTTTGCTCTGTTTAGTTCTGTCTCTCTATGGAGTAGCCAGTCGTACAGAAAGCACCCGCACAGAGATCTGTCTCTCCAGGGAGGATGCTGTACAACAGGAGGCATGGCTTCAGGAAAAGAAAGTTGTTTTTCTATGCGGGGGTGTCCTTCAATCTACAGACACCTCTAATATTATTTGTAAATACACCCTGATCCACAAACAAATGTTGAATTATAATCAACAAGAGCTGATTATAATTCAACATTAAATGCGCTGAATTAACAGTGTAGCATGTATTTCAAAACACCACATCACTTGGTTCTCAAACACATGTTAACGAAAGTCTTGCAGTAACTCCTAACTTCAGTATTTATGCTTCGTGTTCCCAACTTTAATACTGTCAAAAACATCCTTTTTTTTTTACGTGGAATAAAATCTTTTACTCGTTTCAGTAAATAAACAGTACGTCTCTCACTACTTGGGGGAAATCAGCATTGTGTTTGTTGCAGTGTCCCAAGGGGGGATAACAGAGACATTATTTTTCTGTCAGCTCAATAAACAGAGCTGCGATGAGGAAATGAGGATTTTATACACAGTAACTTGAAACACCCACAGACAAATATGTTTCCCTGGGATTAAACATAAAGTATATGCTGTACAACGGCTGCAACACTCAATACTGAGACAGTATCAGATCTGTAGTCTTTTAGTCAGAGACACTTATTAGACTAAATTGTATAGTCTTCTTACCAACAATGGATCAAGAGGGATCAATCTACTGGACTTCTATATTTTAATGTAATTTCTTTTAAGGAGCTATCAAGGACTGGTGTCTTGTCAGTATAAAATCTCTGCTCAAGGGCTGTAAGTCCCCTTGATTTGTTGATTTTAAAGAAACTCTATTATATCTCAGTAAATCAGTGTCTTTGCCTTTTCCTAATATAACATGTCACAATACCATATTTTAAGTACTCGGAGTAGATAAACCAATCATATAAAAGTCACTTTTGCTAGAAAGAATGTCTGGATGATCATTGCTTGCTTTTTTTTTTGTGTTTGTTTTGCTTTAGCTGGAAGAGTGACCACTAATGAAGAACTAGAGGAGATGTTAGAAAGTGGGAATCCATCCATCTTCACATCTGATGTAAGTTTTCTCATGCCTACTTTGCATATAACCTACTGGTCACAGTTAAAAGCTATTATTTCCATCTAGTGGTGGAGGAGGAGTAAACGATGTGGGGCAGTGTAGTGATATCAGACCTTTTCACACACACACACTCGCAAAATGTGTTTGGTGTTTTTGGTGAATTATTTTACCCAGTGTGTCCATCTTTCTCCCTTAGATAATTTCAGATTCCCAGATCACTCGTCAGGCTGTAAATGAGATTGAGTCACGACATCAGGATATCATGCGCCTGGAGACGAGCATCAGAGAACTTCACACAATGTTCATGGATATGGCAATGCTTGTAGAAACTCAGGTAACAGAAAAATGTCATAGGTAAAAGTGACACTTTATTAATTATAAACCTGCCCACACAACGTCCAAAACATTTGTATTGTGAAACAAATGTGTGTAGTAAAGAAAGGCATTCAGATTCTCTCATTTACAGGGGGACATGGTTAACAACATTGAAAAGAATGTCTCCAATGCAGCCGAATACATTTGTCGGGCAAAGGAAGAGACCAAAAAAGCAGTGAGATACCAGAAAAAATCTCGGAGGGTATGTGCATATAAAAGGTTGACTGACAAACTTCACTCTGTACAGTTGCTTCATAAAGTTTTCATACCCTTTCACCTTTTGCACATTTATTTTGAAATGTCGTTAATTTTTTTTAATGTTACTCTACTTTTAGTGGAGTTCTTCTTACAAGTTCTTCTTTACTTGGCAGAAATACATTATCCTTGCATTTGCCCTGTTGATCCTGCTTGCTGTCATTGCACTAATCGTTGGCCTGTCTGTTGGACTAACCAAACCCCCTGTATGAAATCTACATTGATGACTGTGTGAGGTAACAACACATTCACAACTTCCAGTCTCTGAACCAAGCATTCGTCCATCCATCCATTAATCTGTCCTCTCACCTATATATCATTGAATGAATTCATTAATGAGCCATTGGATTGGTTGAATAATTTGTAATGCAGTCTCTCACGTGCAGAACTCATCTCTTCTCTTTCTGACAGAAGCTTCTCTGCCTTGCTGTGTGTGGGGTTGCAGGTTTCCTCATTTTACTCATAATAGTCGGAGTCTTTGAGTGATGCACTTCATGGTTCACAACCTCACAGCAGACGGCTGTTCCTGTAATGATGTAGCTGGGAACAGCATCATAATAAGTCATTCATTATCCAACAGCATTACAGAAAGGATCTCTTGACCACAGTGAAGTAAGTATAAAGTGTGTAATTCAACTTGCAGACCTCATGATACACTACTTTGAGTGATATACTGTATAGCTGGAATGAAGCTTCTCGTTGCATATCCCTTTCACTTAGCAGTGATATAATAAACACTGATAGTGCATCGGAATTATATACTGGTGTATGTCCTGTAGGCCTTTTGCTGCCATTTTTCATGTTTGGTATCAACTGAGTTAAAAAAGAATGACACTGCTCATGTGTCTTTACAATAAATCCAAAACTACCACAAACAGCCAGATAGCTTAGTTTGACAGACTAGATACAGAAAACAGCTAGCCTCGCTTTGGCCAAACGTAACAAAACAGTGAGTATAATGGAACGTGTTTCTTGGCTAGATGTAGTTTCTTGCTGTAACTGTGAGGTTGCCAGACAAGCAGCAGAGAGCCTCTAAAGTCATCTCCCCCTTACAGAGGTGGTGGTGTTGTATAGTTTAATGGCCACTGGGAAAAAGGATCACGACATGTAGAGGATGCAGCTCCATGTCCAGAACAGAGGCAGCCCTCCTGAGTAATTTGTCCACCCTGTTAATGTAGCTGTAATGTAGCAGGGGGCTGGGAGGGTGATTTTGTTAACTTGTTAACAAATTGTAGTCTGAAATGCAGGCTGGCTTCATAAGATAAAGACATGTGAGTGGTCTCAATCTTTTTGTACTGTCACCTCTTAGGTGAGGAGATGAATAAGTATATTTTCCAGCCCTTTAAACTATGTATTTGATAGTTAAACTATATATGTAATTCTTGCTTTATAAATCATAAATAGCTTCACTATAAGCATTTATAGATAAATGTGTTTTAATCAGAAAAAAATATTTTCCGATCAACTGAATGGAAATCATCACTTTAATAAATTCTATAATACATCTAAAATAGTAACCCTAATAAAGTGCCTTGTTGACATATAATATTAAAACGTAACTTATTGAATTGTATTTATCGTGGACAATTGTCTGTGACATCTGAAATTTTGGTTGTTATGCTGTAATGTAGGGCTCTTGGATTGTGTTATTGCAAAGGCACATGATTTCATTTTGATACATTTGCTTCTTTTTTTATTTGGATGTCATATCTTGTATTTCATATTGAAGCAGAAATATTAAGCCATGTCATTAAATAAAACAGAGTAAAAAGTAATTGCAGAATGTCTCTTTGATTATCTCCTTCTCATCATTTTGTAACATTAAAGGTTATAGAGTTTAATGCAGGACAGAAATCTAATGATATTTTATACTGCAAACTGTTCTTTCTACACTGCAAACATTTTGAGGTTCAGTTTGTTTAGAGGAAAATAGAGGTTGCTGTTTACTTCAGGACTAATGAGCACTTTGTACAAAGCGCTTGACTTCCATGTAATCAGCTAAACAAGATTAGTGAAGTAAGCTGAAGTAGGTCTCCGGAGGGCAAATTTTTTCCTCACTTTGAATTAGATCAAAGAAACTTTAGAGGTGTGCTTGGAGTGAAATGCCAGTGAATGTCCTTAAAACGTGTACATGAGGGTCTTTCAGGTCACTGAGCATGACATCCAGATGTCAAGTCAAGTAACATGAACTGTGATTCAACTTGGACACAGCAGTTTATTTGGATGACTAATATCAGTTTCAGTGCACAGATGTAGAATGGTTTGTATATGCGTTTAAATAATATGGAGAAAAATGGAGCTTAGTTGCCATTGTGAGCATGCAAAACAGGAACCTGTGCATAACAACCCTGCTCCGTTGCTCTACATTACTGAAGGTCAAAACATGGTGGCATGCATGAAAAAAACACATTCCTGAAAAAATGCTTGCATGAAAAAAAGTGCCTTTCCCACCAAAATATTTATCCCAACCACCATTAGAGGGCGCTGTTGTGGCTTTATATGGCACCAGTAACATTGAATTCATAGCACTTTATTGCAGTGCTGTCACTATGAACTGTTTTTTGACAACAAACATAATAGTAAACATAATCTACACTATGTATGTGCTACCATATTATGTGTTTAACACTGCCTAACAACAAAACGTCACAAAAACGTTAAATAACCCACATAAACACTAAGATGATTGTTGTCATTGTTGCACACTGGGAAATCGTAAGACAGTAAAAATAGCATCATTTATAAAAAATGGACATCCATCCATCCATCCATCCATCCATCCATTATCCTAACATCTACGGCACTGTGCTGCTTCTGTAAGTGAACATGCAAAAGTTCATGTTTTAATATTAATGTTTTATTTTTTTTAATTTTTTTAATTTTTATTGTTTTTATTTTATTAAAATTTAAAAATGTTTTTTAAATTAATTTATGCATCTGCGTTTATTGTTCTAATGGACAAAAACAATATTCATGTTGTACTCGAGGGCCACCGTAGAAACGCCAAAGAACCTTTAAAAACTCATGAATATTTGGAGGAATTATCATGAATGTGTTTATAATTTTTTGGATATATTTTTGTTTACTTTCTGTGGTGCTGCCATTTCTCTACAGGAACAGTGAGTATTGGTCAGTTTGTTGGTCTCTTCAGAGCCTGAGACTTAAACCAAACACATTTTCATGGCTAACTAGCTTGTTTGTCATGTGCAGTAACGTTATGCCACATTATCTCGGTAAAATGCATTATACACTATTTACTTCATATTAGCATTATTACAAGAAGCAGTAATGTTAGCTATGCGTAAAATGTGGAGGTGGCACAGGTACACTATCTCAGTGACGTTACTCAAGAAAAGGTTTAAGTAACTTCTCTAAAAATAATCCACTAATGTTACGAATGAAAGTACCACTTTCACTTTACTCAATGAGAACATGCTCTGAAATGCACTTTTTTGAAAAATTAAAAAGCTAATATTGAAAACATTAACGTGAGACTGGCTGATCAGTTTGTCAGCTTAAAAACAGCTGTATAACATATTTTCTGTAACCTATTAACTCTACGGATAAGGATAAGAATAAGAAAACATGCTGTGTGTGTGAGAACACCCCCATAAATATTTTGGATAATTTGCTATAAAGTGTTCAGCTCACCTGTAGTTTGCACAGAGAGAGATGATTGGCTGCGGCAAGAACATTTAGCCAATCACAGGCAGAGAGGGATGGTATAAAGTATAATTTGCCTGTTATTTACCTCTGTTGTCATAGTTACTAATATGTTATGTATAATGATTAGATTCAGTTATGAAATATTTTAATCTCAAAATCAGCTGTTTAAAATTAGTAAAGATTATGACAAAGTAAAAAGTGAAGTTTGTCTCATGTTGATCTAATAATCATGAATTAGGTCAGTGTAGGAGCAGTAATATAATAAGATGCTCTTTACTGTTTTTAACATAATATTGTGACAGTCAGGTCTCACTATCACATTAAATCTCTCACAGTTTATCAAAAACTCTACTGACACAGAGTAAAAAATACACAGGACCTAATGATGTAGTTGTGTCTGCATCTCAGTAGCTTATGTTAACTTAACATCCAGATCTGAAAATGTGTACATTTTTCTATATTTTGAAGTAATCTATGTGTCGCAATATGACTTTTTTTCCCAAATCGTGCAGCCCTACTTCAGACTTAAAAAAAAAACCCCAGAAACTGCTGTGGAGCTGATTTTAACTAGGCCTGCCTCATGCACTGACCACAATAATATATCACCACATGTTAGATGACCTAAAGATGCAGAATCTGCATCTTTTGCTGTAACATGCTTTTACTTAGTAGTTTTCTGGCTGCTCTACCAGAAAGCAAGTAGAGTTTTACAGCAGGTGCATCAATCACTAAACTTAAACTACTGGATATTTGGCAATCACACATTGTACAAACCCTGCTACAGTCTTGCTGGATCCCAAATCAGAGCCCGTGTTTATAGTTGTGTGAACTTCTCTTGTCTGCACAGATAAAACCTTCTAGTTCTTCACAAACTAAAAATTGCCTGAGACTCTTACATAATGAAATACAGATGACTGTTTGGAGAGAATAAACAGACACTAAATATATATATATCTAACCAATGAGAACAAAACAGTGGACCTCATGTTGCAGTCTCTGCAAGTGATGCAGGAGGCGCCACATTACTTGCCTCTCACCGCATTTGAAGGGTGAAGACACACTTGTGTTATTGTGTGCACTGTACGATATACATCTTCTCTTAAAACGATAACAATCGTATAGTATACGAGAATTCTTGGTCTAAATGGAATTAGAGCTGATTCTCTCTTGCAGTGGTTTTGGAGCAAGCTGGATGATCTAGTGGAAAGTATTCTGTAACAGATGACAGGACCAATTTAATTGGAGACACATTCCTGTTGGAGGCGGCCTATCCTGTAACAGAGGTAGGTTTTAGTAAAATAAATATACTGGCTTATGTAGTGTAGCAGAAACTTAAATTATAAGCTCTGCTCAGATAATATAGACAGTTTAAATGCTTACTTAGTTAGACACAGGAATAAATGGCAAATCAACAGCCATTAAACATATAGTAAACCTCTTAATGTAGCCCTTGCCTGTTTTCCAACCCTAACATGTAATTTTAGATGGATTTTATAGTTTTGTGTATTTTCCGTGGCAGCTGTGCCATCTTTTCTGACTGTGTGTACTGACAATAATCCAACATTCATTATTATGTAACTGCTGAATACAGATATTTATAATCTGAACATGCCGGAGTTATGACATCATCTGGCACTGCTGACCATGACAAGCTTTTGGGAAAGCATGCAAACCATTCTGTCATGGTAGGTTATTTCTCATAACAAGCAGATAATGTATCACTGAGATGTAAGGGGACTGATGCGTGGCTTAACTTGATGTCTGTTTTTATGTGCCAGGGGACAATGGGTTGTCAGAAGACTTGTAAGGTGGAGAAACTTCTGAAGCAGTCTCAGAGGGAAGTGGTGTGGAGCCAGAGACAGAGGTTAGCCACAGCAAAGAAGAACAGCTGGATGAGAGGTACTCATAAGGTGAGCGTGGTGTGTTTGTTGTAAAGCTTTCAATGAATATACTTTGATCTGACACTGGCAGGATCAGAATTGGTTGATGCCTGCGGCCATAATCTGACCTCACCCTGCACTCCTCCGCCAAGACGCTTTACTGTCACTAAGGCTCATTATTAGCAAATGCAACCATATGTGGCACTGAGTGATTGTATTTGCATCACTTGTGAGGATGATTTAGCTGCTAAACAAACACAATTTTGAAATATTATATTTCCAGTGATAAAGTGGTAAGAGATTACTCAACATGCCATTATATAATGTGCTTTTTGCTAAAAGAAATACCATATTACCATATGTTTCACATTGGTCTACAATAGTACAATAGTTCAAAACTGCAATAGATTTTAAAACCCTGTTCAAGCATCTGTAGTGAAGAGGACAAATTATGAAATAAAGTTATTTTCCAAATGTGCATAATGCATAATAGCTTACTGTACAATAAATCAGTTACCATGTGGACATTAACAGTCAATCTGTTGACATTTTCTTATAGGATCAGAAGGAGGAAAGAGTGTGAAACCCACTTAGGTACCTGCATTTAGAGTAGTTAGGGTGTGTACTCACACACACTCTTTGTCTATTAAGAAAATCCACAATCAACTGAGAATTGTGTGTGTTTCCGTGTATTTCAACATATGGCGGAGGCTGGTGCGGACAACATCAGAGTAGTTCACTGAGTAGGCAAACAGCACGAGGCAGGATACTACCTGCTCTGTCGGGGTCTTCATTATGACTGTGACGCATGTTCAAATCTTGTCTGATCACCTCAATATTTATTGTTTTGCCTCTGAATTTGTTGCCTATTGATACACAGTAAAAGCTGCTCTAGCTCTTCTTGGTGTTTTTGTTGCACTTCACGCAGCTTTTGCAGAACCCTTCATGAAAGTGAGTGGCGAAAGAGCTGTTCACACCTCCAAACGTGTCTCAGTCAGCTGAGTCGAGGCAGGCCTGCAGCTCCAGTTCTGCCTTCTGACATCCGTTGACAGCTGTCTGAACAGGTTTAGTTCCTTTTAACATTCTAAGGTGGGCAGGTGTCCTCTGAATCATTATTTAAAAAAATAAAAGAAACTAACACAAGAGCAGCAGCACCAGCTAGTTGATGTATGTTACATAGCTCTATGCCTAAATTACATTTAGCTGAGATGTAATTTTCAGATTATGTTAAGATTTAATGATTTAATTTATGATGAATTTTCTTATTAAATCTACAGCCCTAGAAATAGATCTAAATTGTTATCCTTCATTGAGACCCCTCAGATAAAACATTTGAAGGTCATTCATTACATCTACTTTACATTTTCAGATTCATCAACACTGCTTCTTTCTATCTATCAAGAGTGTGTAATACCTTTAAAGCTGTAGTGTTATGGTTTTAGGTAATTTACCAAAGACCCTAGAAGACACCTAATATACACTGTAGTTACCTGATGCTAAAGTGAAAACATCAGGTATGCTTCCTAGCCATTGCAGAGTTCAGCACCTTCCCCTGTGATGTTTAAACAGCAGGTAGAAGACATGGGTGGGAACGTTTGACTTCTATTGTGTGTGATGCTGTGGTGTCCTGAGTGTTAAACAGCCACTGTGCAATATAAGCTCTCAATTGGGATTACAGAGAGGGTCCCGCTGGAGGGGGAGGGAAGGCTCTAAACAGAGGTAAGGAGCTGCTGTGGTTGCTAGGCATCCATGCTGAAGAAAGCATATCTGTTTTGGGCCCTGCTCTTCCTCTCTCCCTTTTCCCATAACAGAGTGCAGCACCTCTGTCAGCCACAGAGGGCAGTCATACTGCACATGCTGTGCTACTGTCCTCCACATCCCCTGATAAATGAAAAAAACCCAGGATAGCCCAAATAATCCCCTCTAATACCCTTCTGCACTTGATTTCCTGATCTGTGATTGGACGGTAATGGTGTTGCTGCTGTTTGTGATAGCTGATTGGTCCAGCCCTGAATTCAGTGAATGAGGGTTTGTCAAACTGAGCCTCCAGGGAGCCGCTGTGGCATAATGACCCATGACGAGGTGAGATAGAGTCTCTGTATCAGCTTGGAAAAATAGTTGAGATGTACGGCAACATGTGGAAGCAAAGACCAAGGGGGATGCCACAGAACCTCACATGACCTTGCCAACTTCAATCATGGCTGCTCATCAGTGGTGGTTAGGTGGGCAGGCGGGACGATGGAGCTTGTTGCCAGGAGGGTTTATTGACAGGATTGTCTGTGACTGCTGACAATATGAGAATGACCAATTCTGATTAAGGAAGACGAAAGACATCCTGGAGAGGGAATGCTGCTTCGTGCTACTGCGCACTGCACTGCCTCTGCACCCCTGCGTGCCTGTGTCTGTGTGACTAAGCGTGTGTGTGAGAAAGTGAGAGCAAGAGAGATAGAGAGAGCGAGAAAGGGGGCGTGTTGATGTGTGTGCTCTGCTGCACAGCCATGGTAGTGTGAGCTGAATGATGCTTGCTGGCTGTCTCTCTCTCTCTCTTTCTCTCTCTCCTCCTCTCTCCCTGTGCTGCCTGGCTGTGCCTCTTTCTGCCGAACACTGATGAACCATTTTATGCTACAGAGCTGCCATAGTCATCATCCCTGTCCGGCTGCTGGCTGCTTTTTTGTCCTTCCAACACAGTCGGAAACACCTGCCACTACATCGGTCTTTTAACCGCTGCTGCTAAGGTACTGTACCATCTACTGTCTTCGGTCAAGCTGTGTGTGTTTTTCTGAGTCAGGGATTGCACTGGCTCTGCTGCAGGATCCCTGTGCTGCTGCTGCTGCTGCTGCTGCTGGAGGGATAAGGATGATCCTAACATGTCTTAGTGTCTTCGACTCTTAGCAGCTAACATAATCAAAATGTACATTCATAGCCCTCTAACCTGTGCATTTCTTGAGGTGGATCAGTCTGTTTTGAGCTGTGGTGCACAGGACTGTAGGTTTAATAACACCAAGAAGAGCCAGAGGACATTGCACATCATTTACATGCAGCCCAGATTCACTGTTATATTTTTTGATATTGTTTCAGTTTTTTTGTCCTGTCTTAAAGCATGTTGCAGGATGTTAAAAGACTACTTCAGTCATCACAGCAGGAGCTGTGTGTTTATCATCTGTAGGTGATATAATTTTTCAGGCTGCTGTCAGTAACGGCTGTCACTGCCATGCCTGTCAGATGGCACTTTTGGTGGAGTGTAAATGCAGGGGAGATGTGTAGTTCAAGTTGCGAAAATCATTAGTGTTACTGAAGTTCTGTTAATGAATTGTAATAGGTAAAGACCCATGGATTTCATTAAACGTGTGTGGTATTTGCTGTATCTCAGAAGACCAGTATTATCAGTAATAAGACAGTATCAACTATTGTGTTAACAACTGGAGTGTGTATACTGATTTGACTGACTGTGTGTTTATTGTGTTGCAATTGGGGAACATGTAAAAGAGCTGTGTGTTTCTATTTGCTGTGTAGTTAGTTTTAGAGCTTGCAAAGAGACAAGATCCTATAGGTGGCAGTCATGAGTACAGAGCTTAGCAGTGGGAATAAACAGCGAGTGTGATTTTCACTGAGAAAATATGTTCTCTGGTCTGCATGCATATGTGCATGTGTGCACAGGTATGGATGTTTCTGTTGCCTTCCAAGGTCACTCGTTTGAAGAGCTTCCATAATTAGAGCTGTCAGTCTTGCCCCACAGCTCTGACAACCCACTCCCATTCATACTGTCGCGCCTCCTGCCCACCTTGACAAACAGGCATGGCCATTCATCTTTCCACTGGTTTTCCCCGAGCTGCCAGCAAATGACTTTTATCTTCACTATGCACAGGAGACGGGCATTCGTATTTCTAACCCAAATTTGTCTGGTCTGCAATAAGTTGATTATGAGAGAGGAGGTGGGAAGGTGGTGTTGGTGGTGATGGCAGAGGGAGAGTTCAAGGAAGGAGGGTGGAGGGAGGGAGTGTGCTGTTGAGCATCTTCTAATTCCAGCCGTGGGTCAAATAATATTTGCATAAAATTCTTAGTGTTTACTTACTCCGTCTGTAGACAGCAAATGGGTGCGGTGTACTGCACTAGGAGTTCAGACATTTTGTTTTCAGTCACAGAAAACTATACAGAATTTAAATTTGAAAGCATTTAATCATTGATTTTAGCCATCTGGTATTTACCCATATGGTATATGAAAAAACCCAAAGGACATTGGGTTTTGAAGTATGATACTTGAGAATGTTTTCAATATGAAACACTTTTCAGGAAACAGTTTCTTATTTACACACTCACAAGACATCAAGGCAGTGGAGCTGTGTCCACCTGGACAGTGTAAGTTTGATGTTCTCCCTGTGCCCAGTTTTTGGTCTCCGTCAACTTCTGTTCAAAATAACTACTATAACTACTAAATGCACCACTGTCTTCATGAGCTAGTCAGTAACTTTGGAAATGAGGAAGATGAGAGCACTGAGAGTGTGGACTGTGCAGCTACAGAAGCTTCTAAAATGCTCAGAGTGTGGAGTGTGATCAGTGTCTGTCACTACAAGGACCGTACAGACTGTTCATATAAAGTTGATAAACTTATCAGTGCTCTGTGGTGGATCATTTTAATGGAGAAAGTGTTACTAAATTGGCCTGCAAATTATCTTTGATGCGAGGCCGTTGAGATAAAATGGTTGAAGGGCTAAATTGTGGAGCATGTGTTGTGTGCAACCTCCGTTTGTGACACAACTAACAACTGTTTGGACAGTGTACAGTTCACTGTGTACACAGCTAGGAGATTGCAGCAAAAATTAATTGGGTGCAAAAATACATTTAAGATTGTCTTTACAACACCGTGTCCATTCAACATATGTTTGCTTTGCCAATTGTATTTCCCAAAAGAATGTATTGATGCGTAAGTTGTACACTGCCTGGTGGTTAAGCTAAATTGTATTAGTAATATGAAACATTGTCTCTAGTGCTTGTGTGTGAAAGGAGGAGTGATGAGGTGCTGAACATGGCTGCTCAGTGGAGGATGTAGCCGTGTCAGAGGAGTGTGGCTCAGAATGCTCCTGAGTGACTGAAGCTAGGCTGTAGTAACAGCTGGAACACTGCTGATGCCTGGATGTGGCCTGGATAAGCACGTGACCCCTGCCACAGTGTGAGGCATTAGTAATATGAACAGCAGGGTCCACGGCTGCTGTTACATAACAACATCTTCACTAGGAGATCTCAGCAAATACGACTCCGGGAGAATCAGTGACAGCATAGTGAAAGCGCATTATCATTTTTAGCAACTGCATCACTTGCTCTGACTGTTGTGACTCGTGACATGACAAAGCAAGCATGTGTTTCTTGGGTGTTCTGAGGGTATTTTCACTGGTGGGCATATTTATGGAGATACTGTATTTTGTGCTTTTAAAGCCTGCAGATTAGATCTTTTCTCCACATGTGTGGATCTAATTGCATGTGTCTTTACGTCAGTGTGTTGCAGTTTGTATCTCTACAAATGTGCGCGTGTTTGTTTACCTACTGCACGTTTGTTTCATGCCACAGTTCCCAGACGTCAAATGCAATTTTAGAAGATATGTTGTGCCAACTGTCGTCATCTCTGCCATTTGACTGACTGCTGTAGTTATGCTCAAGCATCCAGGAGGTACTGACTGTTGACTTCACTGGACGTCAGGAATGAATAGGCAGTAATCGTGACAAGGATTGGAGCACATTCATAACTGATTGCTCCTGGAGTTGATCAGGTCTGTTCACTCATTAGATGAGGTCAGTTTCAGTGGTCCGATGTTAGGTTCATGTTATTAAAGTTCAGTTTTATGAGTGTAACAGTATACTTGTTTACTGCTGTGCCGCTGCTTATGCTAAAGATTCTGACACTTAACAGTGTCTTTTATAGACAAATCATTGGTTGTCTACAGCAGAGACTGACTCTAAGGCAAAGTACCTTTCTTACACACAATCTGGATTTTAGTTAGCGCTAGCCAGGCTTGACAAACTAAATTTCTAAAACTCAGAGTGTATACGTATACGAAAACATAGGTTTTCAGAGATTGTTGTGGCTCAGCCAGTGCTGTCAGTAAATCTGCGTTCATGGTGAGCTCCATGAGGTGGGGGGCTGTGTGGATCCGTCCTAAAAGGTGGACAATCATGCCTGAGGGTGAGGGTTGGGGATGATTATGTGGATCTTGCCAAAATCCACAGGCAGTGGTGATTATTGTTAGGATTTGTTTTGTAATAAAAAAGCTTATCTCCACAGGTTCAGTCTCGGTCTCCAGCTCTGCCTTTGTCTTTCTGCCTACAGGTTTGCTCCCTGTGCCTTACTGTCGTATTTCCTTTAAAAAGCAGAATTATTCAGTTTCATGTTGCAAAGGCTGAGTTAACCCAAACTTTCTAAATTATATTTTTCAGAGTAGGTGGAACAAACTAAGTTTATTGAGTTTATTTGATCTATTGACAGTAGAACATGAACCTCTGATGTCTGAGATGATTGGTGAACGTCATGACCAGTGTTTATTTGCTTTATAAGGACACACTCCTTTCTGTGTGTTGTCCATTGGTTAAGTACACAGTGTTTGAGAACATATTATTGGTAAGCAGTTCTCCAGTCATTGTGTCCGTAAGTTCTCTTCTAATGTTGAGGATGATTAATTGAATGCTGATGTGCTCCAGAGTTAATGCTTGGTGTTTATGTGGAAGATGTAATTGATTTTTTTTTTAATTCTAATGTTCTGAAAGTGGAATTTTACTGCAGATTAAGGCTGGGCTGAGCAGTGAGTGCTGCAGCATAGTGATGATTTTTTTTTTTTTTTTTTTTTTACAGTGATTTATCTTAACTGCATGATATGGCATGCTACATTGTTCTGTGTTGTAGGTCTCTGCGGTGTTAGTAAGCCTGCCGTGTCCAATCCGCTGCTTCTGTGCTGCCCCATCAGTGAACAGGGACACAGGTTAATTGCATGAAGAAGATGTAATGAGGTGGATTGAATTAGCTTTGCCCTGACTAAAATGAAATAAAGAGGCTGTCATGACATACAGGCTCACAAACTGACTCATTATACGTACATGCCCACCCAAATACACTGTATCATAATATGCTTTATTGTCTTGATGCTGACAATCTAAGACTACAGCCCGACATGAGTTTGTGTAAATGGCTGTATGCTGGAATAATAAAGTGTCTAATTTAGCCTTAATTAGAAATATCTGCATAAATATGAGCTTTAATATGGATGAAAATAGAACCCTAATATTAATCACAAGAAATGAACTCATATTGTTTTGACATGTTGGTCATTTGTATGTTGTGTGCGTGATTGAGCAGACTCTTCGTGTGCAGTCACAAATTAGTCCATATGCAGGTACTGTCCAAAACTGAGAAGGCAATTTCAATTAATAGTCCAACTGATCATTATTGAGCCAAGAACATATATTATTGCATGAGGTAATTAAGGCTCCTTTTTCCACAGTGAATAGCAACAAGAAGAGCTTTCGAGCACATATGAAGTTCTCTACAGAAGGTTGAGGTGCATTGATCGACTACAGGACTTTAGGAGTTGTGCTTTGCAGCAGGGGTATGGGGCAGGACAGAGACAGCCTGTGTTCAGATGTCTGTTTGCGTTATGGAGGTTACGGCACTGCCTCCTGCCATGAGAAACAAACACTAATTGCCCATTGGCCCCGGGTTGGAGATGTGCAGCTGGGAATATGTGGCTATAAATAGCACTGCTTGTTCCCATGAGTGGCGGGCACACAGCACCATAGCATTAGGATTCAGCACTAAAGTATGGAATGGACAAAAAAGGTCATCGTCTGGCCATGGCCACAAATGTCAGGGGCACAAAGCTACATCAACAAACGGTGCAGGAGCAGGGCCTCAGGCTTCACCCCCATGTGGACCAACCTTCTGAAGTATCATCCTCGAACACTTGCAGGAAAATGTCACATGGAAACAGCCAAGCGAGTGTCATGACATCCTGTGTTTTGTTTGTATCCCGGCAGCATCCATGCCTGTTCCATGAAGCATTTACCGCCATGCAGCGATGGCCCTCCATGTTTGACTCAAGTTACAGCTCTTCCTCTTTGACACAAAAGCAGCATCTGGTTCCACCTGACTGGAGCCATGAATAATTTAATAGGAGGCATTATTATTTCCAGCCAGCTCCACGAGCTTTGCAATAACAGGGAGTTTAGGTAGTGCTATCAGCGCTGCTGGCTAAGTGGTTGAACATGGAGAGAGGATGTTATTTTACCTTGTTGGCATCTCATTCTTGTGTGGGTTTGTAAGTATCTGGTTGAATGAGCATTTACGTGTTTTTTTTCATCGATACATTAAGTCACCATGTTGCTAGGTTGCTTGCAGATCTTGGAAGTGAGTGCGAGTAAACAGAGCATCTGGAGTGATGATACAATTAAGTTACCAGTACATCAACTGATGTCTTGCACATATTAACAAGCACAGCTCATCAGTACTTTTTATTTGACTACAGATAATCCATTATGAACCATGTGTGATGTGTGCACTTTTTGCATTTTAGTGCCTTTTTTATTTTACCATATAGTCAGAGTTTAGTGGAACTCTGTGTCTAACATGTACTCAAAGCAGTTAGTGGACAGGTAGCCTGGTAGATTTTTTTATTCCTTTTATTGTCAGATTGAACCTGTGACAATGAATGAAAGGAGAGAAACACGTTCTGTTTGCACTGCATGAGGGAAGTTGTTAGCTGTTTTTCCACACAGACCGCCTGCTGGCTCTGAGCGGCCACTCACCTACACTCACAGAGCGCCAGCAGATTTCATCACCAGTGTGGCTTAGCGAGGAACAGCAAGGCAGCTTTATTTATATAGCGCATTTTCAAACACAGAGACAGTTCGACATGCTTGGCAAAGAAAAGCAATAGAATGACGTTAAAAGTTATAGTTATATAATATCAAAGACAAAATAAAATGAGAATGAAAAGATGAAGATCACATCATTAAAAATTAAATGAGAATGAAATAGACATTGTAGGATACGAGAAATACAGTGAAAATGCAGAAATACTATAAGTTGTTGTCCCAAATGCAACATAGGAAATGAAACTGCAGTATTCAAACCAATAAGGCAAATGCACAGGAAAAAAGCTGAGGTTTCAATTTAGATTTGAAGGTGACTGGAGCTTATATGAATGTGTGCAGGGTTTTACTAGCTGACTGCTTCCCAAAGATCCAAGAACCTTACTGGGTTTGTAGTCCTTAAGGAGCACAGAAATGTAAAATGGTCCCATATCATGGGGCGATTCATAAACTAGCAACCACACAGGTGATGGTTTATTTTGAATAAGTTAGGGAAAAACTGCATAATCAGTTATAAAACTGTTACTGTGAAACTACCCATTGTAACGTTATTATTATTATTATTATTGCTGTATTTAAATAACTTTAAATGACTCCAACTTATGTTCTGTTTGTCCCCCCCGCAGCTGAGAAATGAAGTTTTGCCCCTCAACTTCCAAAGTGTGCAGCGTTTGGACAGCTTTCGTGTTCTAGAGGACAGCAGCGGCGCTCTGAGACTCTATCCGTCAACCCAGAGCCACCAAAGGCTAAAGGAGAAGTTACTGGTGAGTTCTGGTGTGTGAAAGACAGATAAGGGCTTGTTGATACTGGACTGGACATGGACAATTAGAGGCAGTTGAAGTTTGCTATAGGGGCATTTGCTTTCAGCAGTTTCTGGCTCTCATCTTCTCCTCCCTGCTTTTGGATTGTGACCATATGAACCGTGAACTATTTTTCCTCCAGTTGTTGGTTTAATTTTGGAATGAACTGTGCTTCTGCTTTTGCTTGTGTTGTTAAGAATCATCATTGGATTAATTGGGATCAAAGTGACTATTCTCTCAGCATTTGACAACCACTGAACATGTCAGTGAACAGTCGGGAGACAGTCACCTCATCTCTGTCCAAGGATGAGACCAAGCCTGCAGGGAGTTGTTGGCAGACTGGTCAGGCTGGCTATCTAACAGCAATTACAGACATTTAGATACGATGTTGTCCTTGTTTTCCTCAAGAGTAATAATGATTTAAACGTATTAGACACTTTTTGCTAGGCAACTACTGTTTATAGCATTGGATGTTGATAGAACTGTATAGACAGTCAAATTTCATTAAATAAATTTGACAATATACTGTATACAGTACCATTAATGTACAATGTAATCTAAAATGATAATGGTCCTGAATATGGCTTCTTCTTTTAGCCTCTAGCAATCTTTTTTTCAATAGTTTCAATATTTATAAAATTTCAGTTATTATAGTTTTTATATAAACTTGTTGGTTGGGGGGGGGGTCACACTTTTGTCACTGCGCCCCCTAGTGATTTCATTTAGCCCTTCCGTTTTTCAGTTATGCAGCGCCACCCCTCTGAGTTAATAATGTATTGTTTTTCAAATATATTTGAATTCCTTAAAAGAAGAGACTTTGTTTTGAAATTAATCTTTTTATTTTGGAGGGTACAGGTTTCCTGCTGTCAACTCTATATACTCTATTTACAGTATTTATTCCGTATATATTACATAATATATTGGCGCTACAACAGAACACTGGTGAAATCTCCTTCTGAAATCTTCTGCATTCATTTTTTCACAGGGTAATGTTGAAACACAGAATATTGCTTTTTTAACAATCTGTAAGGTATGTAGCTATACTGCGACATTTCCTAATACGGAGACCCAATAGCCAGGTTGTGGAAAATACCGTAGACAATAAACAATAAGTTTTGGGAGTGAAGCTGGCTTAATTTTCCTCAGGCTTCATCCAGGCTGCGATCTCACAGTGGAGGCTGCCTGTAATTCCCCCGGCTTCCCCTGACGTGTGTGGTTCAATATGAATGAGCTGCATCGATTAAACCTCAGTGTGGTGCTTGTGCAGTGGCGTTTTGTGTGCGTGTGTGTGTGTGTATGGAAGTTGGCTTTCTCTGCTATGTTTCCTTAGCACTTAACAGACTGTCGTTTTTGCAAAGGGTGACGTTACGGGTGACATCTTTGGACTGAAACAAAAACTGAAGCTTCTTATTTGCATCTTCCTCCTGTGTGTTAATGAACAGTTTATTTAATGACACTATTTACTGATATTTCTTACTGATGTGAAGAGGGACCCAAATTTTACTGGCTATTATTGAATCTACAAAAGGTCAAATCAAATGTCTCAGTCTGTGTTTGAAACACGTGGTATTTTACCATGCCTTTCACAGTCCTTGAAACTTCTTGTCTCACTCACTGACAGGGTGGCCATTTGTGGTAAAGTCCATCAGCTGTAGTTTATAGGGTTGCAAAAGTAGCACTACCGGTTGTGATTGTTTGTATAATGAGGGTGGTGTGAACTTTATTTTTAAACGCTCATGCTTGTGACGGGGATACTTGATAATTAGCTTTTCAGCATTTCGTAAGGGCTTGCTCGCCATTTCAGTCATGTGCAGCAGCATTTTCAAAGCAACCAAGTGTGAACATTACATAGTGTGAACATATTTAAAAACTACTTAAACCTTTTGCAGCTTTTCTGTATAAAAGCTATTTAATTGAGTTCTTGCCTTTGACAGTATGTTTGATGTGTTTTTGGCATGTGATATGTTGCCTTTCTTCTGATAATTACAGTATCTTTGAACAAGTCAGGTCGCACAAAGGCTCTTCCCTCGTACATTTGGTTGTTGCTGGGGAAACAAGTGTTTCTGAAGTCAACGTGTGTCCTATCGTGTCATTAGGCTGGTGTTTTGCACCACTCAGTCAACAGAGAAATGGACTGGGAGGAACAGAGGTATTGGTGAGCGTGTGGGTGGGCTCGTGGCTGTGGTGTTAGTTCCTTCAAGTGGGATAACAGTCGATTATGGATCCTGAAAGATTGATGCAGCATCAGTAATTACCAGTACTGCATGGTATCTGGACTGAGTAAAGTGTTAATGAAAAACTGACAGAGCATGAGGCAGCTCTTCAGCAAGCTCCATTAGCCTGCAGTTCTGTTATCTTATGATAGAAATCCAATCGACAAACTGCAGACACACCCTGGTAAAGGTATCTTCCTTGTTTACACAGCTGTCAACAACTGTTCATCTTTCCGTCCTTATGTGTTTTGCTGTAAGCAATCATGATAATGATAGCTATGTGATGCTTTTTTAAACTTTGCACTAGATATTTTGTACTCTTTTTTTGCCTTCTGTGCTTGTCCTCTTTTAAGCAAGTGGATTTGTGCTGACTTTTGGATTTTTATTCTGTTGACATTAACATAACATTTTCCACTGCAATAGGACTTTTTAGTGTACGACTGCAGGAGTTTTTGAGATCAAGGACAGTGGCAGAAGAAGCAAGCAGTTCTTTGTTATTCAGTCACTTCCATGCATATAAATTATGCATCTATAGTTTTGGAAAATGCACCAATAGGAATATAAATAAAGTCTTGTCTTATGTTTCAGTCTCATTTAGATACTAGACCTTTGAACATTAACCTTCTCACACTGTAAACAGCCCAGGTTCATCTCCACATCTGTTGTTGTTCAAACCGTCTGATTCTAGAAAGCAGTACTATTTACAGTAACTTAGGTTGAATGTTGGCAACTGTGGCCACAAGTGGTCCTTTCAGAAGTCACTTACACTTGCTTTAATTTGTCTTGAAAATCTGACGGGAACAGGGTGAGATGTTTCTTGACTTGATAAATTTGTCCTCATCCATGGTTTCCTCCTGCTCTGCTGCAGGGGTAAACGTTGGCAGGCTTTCCAGAGTGTTAAAAATAAAACAAGTGCTTCTTTTAGAGACTGGTTAGTTAAATGAACATATATGCTGTTGAAAGTGAAGATATACACATTTACTGCCAACTGCAGTAAAGTTATGTTTGATTAGTCAAAGAGTTAGGTAAAGCAATTCTCTAGACTAGACATATTAGGGATGTGAACAGTTTCTCCTTGGTTAACTTCTGCCCTCATGACTTTTCATGATTGGGAGCAGGCCTACAGACAGGCCTAAGAGTTTACTCAAGCTAACAGTCAAGTGAATCATCAGGCTAAGGCACTCTAGTGCCATATGAAAATGCAATGCGCAGATTGGAAAATTCACGGTTATAGTAATAGTTATTGTAAACGGAAGAGAGCAATCCTGCTCTTCTAAATAAACAGAAATAAAAATAATCTCTGTCGTCTGGTGTCATGCACCACACAATGTGTGCTGTGGTCCCCCACGCCAGCCCAGCTTTATTACAGCTTTGCTACAGTAACATCACAACTTTCAGTAACACACCGGATGAAATTTCTGCACTGTAGGACAGGGTGTTGCTGTATAGCTGTAGATTGGTGTTTAGCAATTGATTTATTCCTGTATTTTTTGTGTGTGAGTTTATGCATGCCTTTATGTAGGAGGCCCCTACGCTAGGGGCCAACCTAATGTTTACATGACTTGTAATGAAATTAGAGCTGCATGGCGCCCACACTACAGGCCTCCACTGATCCTCTAATTCAATTACCCCCCTTATTAACGCTCAGATGCTGCTGGCTGACCCAAGACTGCACACTGCTTTTGCTAGACGCTAGTCACAGCAGCCATTTCTGTTTCCTCATTGGACTGACTAGTTATCAGTCAATGTTGGTGTATGTACTGATATTCAGGACCATCAGACTGTAATGACGACCATCAGCTACAAAGTTTTAATTACCTAACACTGTGCAGTGCACATTCACACATAAACAGCACTCTAGAGATACTGTAGGTGGAGAGGAGGAACTAGTTGGTCTCAGTCTCACAAAATTAAAAATGTTTTCATGTACATCATTAATTACTGTTCATCTTTCCGTCCATTACTTAAAATTACCATTTGTTTTTAGCTTGTTCATTAAAATTAGGACAACCTACACAGTAGGTTGACCGCATTAACTGCATACTGTTTTAGTGGTGAAAAGAGGACGTCAGGTTGTTCTGTTGTTCAATACCTGTTCCATATGTACTGTAGACAGTTTGCTTGTGCCATCTACGTTACTGGCTAAACACTTAAAGATCACTGTGGTCAACTAGTGATCCTTTGAAATATACCTGCTTCAGCCCCAGTGCCGATTGTAGGATTGGCTTGGGACTGATTTGAGTTCACTATTTAGCCGTTCAGTGACGTACAGTGTATCCTCAGTAACTTATTTTTTTTACCAGTTTTCACAAGTATTTTTTTTTTGCAGAGTAAAATAAAGTTTGTTCCATGGGTATTCTTTTTATGCCTCTGGGCCAGTGATAGCTCGCTCCAGAGGCATGAAGTTTTCGGGTTGTCGGTCACCCAATTCCTGTGAATGCGATATCTAAGAAACACTTGGAGGGAATTCCTTTAAATTTGGCACAACTGCAAACTGGTACTCAGTGATGAAAAGGTCAAGGTCACACTGACTTCATGTTCATCCAGTTCTTGTGGCCCATTCTTGTGAACATGATATGTGAAGAAAACTTTGAAGGAATTTTGTCACTTAGAGTCAAAGATGAACTGATTAGATTTTTTTCATCATCATGATGTCTCAGGATCGTCTTTAGGGATTTTCTTCAAATTTGAAACAAATTGTCACTTTGGGTCAAGGATGAACGGGTTAGAGTTTGATGCTCAAAGGTCAAGGTCACTGTGACCTTATGTGTGTCCCATACTCGTAAATGCTATATCTCAGAAGTCTGGACAGACATGCATGTAAACTATAACGTCACTGTCGGGGAAGATTGGCAGTCATCCAGGTGAAATTATCTGAAAGTTGAGTCATGGCAACTGAACTTCTTTCTTGTTGGGTCGAAACATTTCACTGTTCATCCAAGTAACAAGAAAGAAGTTCAGTTGCTAAGATTCAACTTCCAGATATAATGTAACTGGTTATTGGAGGGATATAACTGCGATGTGGTAATTCTAGTTACTTCATGCCTTGGTTATGTTGTATTATGTGATTAACTAGGTAGTATGTATGGATAAAATATTGTATGTTATTTTGTATAATTTAATTTTTTATAATTTTTTTGTTATCAACATATAGGCTACATACTGCATATATGTGAGAAATTTAAATATCAGTAGAAAACAATAAGCACAAAAATAATGAAGCAATCTAGATGAGTTCTGTTTGTGTAAGCCCTATGTGTTTCCCTCTGAATATCAATATCAACTATAAACATATACATATAACAGATACATATAATAGCATTGCATTTCATCCTCCAAGGTACTAGTAAGAACCTTGTTCAACTTGCATTTGATAGAAATAGCATGTAAAATATGCTATAATGCTAAATGTCTAATAGAATATTTGATATTTTTAACTTGACTTCAGCTGACTTAATACGTTTAATAGATTTCTATTTAATAATTAAACACTATTTTCAACACTAACCCACACAGTTTGTTGCCATTTAAATGTAAACAGTAAACAAGGTTTTGACTCCTGCCTTATTTCCTGACTGAGATATAAGCCTTGAATGTAAACTGTAAGACTATTTTGCTATTGGAACAAGGCCCATCGCCTCTCTGCAGTAACAGGTCTGCATGGAGCTGGCGGGTTGTATGGCTTGATTTCACACACACAGTGGCTGGTGCCAAGACGCGCACAGACGAGGGCAAACACACAAACACAAACACATGATGCACACACACCGCTGTCAGTGGTTGGGCCTTTACCTTACCAGATAATGGCACACTTGCTGTATGATGCTGTGATGTTTATCACAGCCTTATCAGGGATACTAGAAAAAAGTCTTTTCCAGTCTCCTTCAGGGTCATTTTCCGAGCCTCTTGACACCTGCCACCTTCTTCTACAGTCTGGCTTGTCATGATAGCCATGGGCTTTATCACACTTCTCTCTGTGTATTTATTCAGCAGTAGCGTGGTACAGTAAAGGGGGGAAAAAATGTGCAGGTTTTAGAGAACGTCATAATAAAGTAAATAAATAAATAGAAAATGCAAAATAAAAGTTGTGTTGTGTGATAATATCTTATTATGCCATACTAAGAGGGACTGCATTAAAAATAGCACTGGAAACATTGCCTGATATCACAGATTAAAATGCTGGGGGAAGTGTCTGAAGTTAAGCTGGTTAATGGGTTTATCACAGGTTTGCAGAATCCCCTGTCTTTTGACCCGCTTGAGTGCATACATGATTCAATGAGGCTAAATCATCTCATGCCCATATACAGGATTTCAAAACTAAATCTCTGCCAAGTTTCTCAATCTCCAGCCACTGCATTGAGCTTATTAAAATTTCAATCTGTTACAGGCTCTCTTTCTCGCCTCGCAGGATGAATGTGCCCTTTTTAATAATGTAACCAGTTTTAACAAGATCGTAAAATGTTCATCTAACTTTCATAAGCCCTGTTAGCAAAGTGACAAATTCATGTGATGGCAGGAATCATTTTGGCAGTTCCTCAATTTTAGAAATGAGAACATTGTCAGTTATTTTTCTTTTGGTGCAGCTCCTTGGAGGCCGGCAGTGTTGTGTCTAAGTTTACAGCAGCCTGCAGGGAAAGGTTGAGCTTGTGGCTGTATCACCCCTGTGCCTCTGAAATAGAAGTTAGTCATGACAGGGGAGATTTAGATTGGCCCTCTGGTAATTGATAGTGCTCCACTGAACCCTCCCCTTCTCCTCTGCCTCATCTATAATGTACATGAGTTACACAGGGCTAAACCATGAAAATGCAGCCACAGCTACAGACACAGCTATAGCATCTGCGACGTGACAGCTTTTATAATCCATTTATGAAAGGCCAAAAAAGGGCTGTTTTTACACTGATGCAGTATGTGGTTCAGTGACATTAGCCGAACTGGGGTGGGGCTCAGGGCGTCATCAATGTATAAGCTCCTGGCTGATCTTGCTTAGTGTTTGTGTGCTCACCCACTCAGGCCTTGTTGGAGTAATGTGACCTTCATAGGGAGATTAAAATATGTACAGTTGCAAGCATCCATCGATTTTTGGACTGGCCACTGATATTTATGGACTCAGCCAGTGCATAAATATCAATACTCATGCTCTGATTTTGTGTACCTGTGTGTTTTTGTGTTTATGTGCCAGCTGACATAAACAAAAGTATGAAATGACAGTATCTGATAAAAAATAATAATTGTTAGGACATGTGTTTTGGTAACTTAAATCGGCGTGTGACCCAGCAGTACCTTAATATGGTCAATTCCCATTATGTGGTGGCTAATTACTGTGCCTGTCAATGAAATAAAGCCCCCCCCAAGCTGAACTGTCAAGGAAAAGAGCAGTTTAAAGGGACAGTTCATGACAAAACATAAAACTTTTTCATTTCATTTAATTGAGAGTGCAGTTTTACTATTCATTTTGCAATTTTTAAAATATTTTTATCTATGCTCGTGTTGTGTTGGTTAGTAAATAAGCTAAATAAGTTGGTGAACATTATACCTAAAACCTACTATTAAACTCCAGCATGGTATCATTGTCATTAAAAACATATTAATGTTAATAGTGTTATGTAATCATTAACATTGAGGTTAGTGATGTTAGCATGTAGTTCAAAGCACCACTGTGCAGCCTCACAAAACCCATTTGTGGCCCTCATGTTTCATGTTGCCTTGTCACGTTGTCTCTTTGCACAAAATGAGTGCCTTGATCCAAAGTGTGTTTTTATCCATTCTTTTCAGCGTAATTTTTTGGCAGCTGAAATAGAAAAGAAAAATGCAACAAAACCTTGGAAACACTAGGCCACCAGGATGCTATAATCCATCTGTGTAGGTTTTGGTGTAATATGCTGATGTTTACATAGTAGCTCCAGATACTGTGCAGTTAGGCATTTGCGCTCACTGCTCTTAGTACTGTCTGTAAATATACACTTTTGTTGAACATGGTATCAGCTTTGTTTTGAAATCAGGTGGGTGATTGTACTTAGTCTAGTGACCCTTAATTAGATTGGTGCCTGGGTGGAATTAAAGGCCAACGATGGCTGCCAGCGTTTCTCGTACAGACAGAGGAGCTGACTGATAAGCTGGTCACACGCTTCTGATGCACCGTGTCTCAGTGAGCTGTGTCTCAGTCTGGAGTGTTGTTACCCTATTGCTCTGTAAACGTTTTGTTAAATGGTTAGACTTTTTTTTTTCTTGGTGTTGACTGTTAAGTTCAGGCTCGTGGCTCTTGCTGCGTTTGCCCTCTGTGACGATTTGTTCTTAGTAGATACTTTGGGATGAGGGGCAAGTGGTCCTGACAGGGCGGCTTGGGATGACTCACACTGCTGACATGACTTTTTGTCCAGTGATTTCACCAGAAAAGGTTGTTTTCTGGGTCATTTGCTTAGATTGCATCTCTCTGTTTCTCTCGGTCTTATTCGCTTTCTGTGAGGTATCACCCAGCTTTCTAGTGAAATGGGAGCCAGCTCAGGAAAGTCCTGCGATTTTGCTGATTACAGCAAAGTGAATAAACATTGACTTTTATTTTTTCATACTTATTCGAAATCTTCTAGCGCTAGGCCTTTATGTACTTTCCAGGTTTAGTCTGACAAAAGGTCTTTCAAACCTGTGGACTAAATACTTAGGTTGCCCTGTTTTAGAGAGTGACAGAAAAAAAATACAAAAATGCCTTTTTACACTTAAAAATTTTTTTTTTTTTACCACTTCTGAAACACACTGTCCTTAACATGTAGTTGTAATACTGGCATTTAGTTTATTTTAATTCACTGTGTCAAACACTTCTTATCTGTTAGTCTGTGATGGTTTATTATCAGGCGACCAGTACTGTGGCAGCATGCAGTAATTTAATCAGCAAGCTTGGATAGCAGCACGGACTTCAGCTGAACTTCAGGATCAGGATGCAGACTTGTGCTGCGGTTTCAGAGTTCTGTGAAGAGAGGTCCGTCTACTTCCCCATCTCTGCTACCTTCCTGACAGACTTTTGGATTCTGAAACCTGCCATTTGTAAACTGCTGCTCGCCTGGATATGAGGGAACTAGTCTTTCAGGCTTGCACTGTCTCTGTGTGGGAGAAGGTAAGGCCAGGCCAGTGTGAATGCTTTGGAAAGTATGAGAAAATTCATACTTGCTGTTTTCACAATAAGTAGCCAGTAGTCATGGTTTGTGTGGCCTGTTTTTTGAACAGTTCATTTCCTCATGGTCGCTCATGCAAGAGAGTTTGCTGGAATCTAATTGCTGTTAAAGTTAAAAAGAATCTAGTATTTAAATAATAATTCATTGCAGAATGTAGTTTCACTGATAGCAGGTGCTTATTTATCCAAATTCTTTTTTCAGTTTCATTTTAAGTAATTAAGTGTTAACTGTTTACTATTGAAATGTATTAATAATGTTGACTCTAACGTTATGTTTACAAGTCATGTCTTATATTCAGCTTTAAATTTTGTATAAAACCTTTGAGAAATTCTGTCTGTGGAGCGAGGTAGCTCCACCTCTTTTTAGTGATGTCCACCAGGAATTTTCTAGAAACTACCACCGTTACCTTATTACAAAACAAGGGGCAGAGGGGCACTCGATTTAGTTAGTGAGTGAGTTAGTTGAGTATCTTAGGGTTAGGGTTAATGGGCTTCAAATTTAAATAAAAATAAATAAAAATCACCTTTTAAGATCTAATTTACTGAACTGAAATGTACTTACTTATGAATTTGTTACACATACTCTATACAGTTTCATATCTTGTGAATACAGGCTGTCTTCATTACAGTGTCGTGAACACAACGGAAAGACGCTCATTGTTATTCAAATATTATGCTCAGGCTCTGGCCCAACCCATCAGTGTTTCAGGCTCTTAGTGTCCAATAGGCCGTGCTTGGAGCTGCTGTGTCGGTCTGTTGTTGCATAAGACAAAGATAGAATATGCTTTGAGTCCTTTACCTGTAGTTGTTTGATATTTTTGGTTGGATTTCTATCGAGTTCAAGAGGCAGGTTGTTTAGCTGTTCCTTGCTGTCTTCAACTTAAAGAATGCCTCTCCACTCTTTTTCTCTGCACTGATGATGACTCACACTCCAACACACCCTGCAGAAATCTCCTATCATGCAACCAAGAGAGAGAGAGAGAGAGAGAGAGAGAGAGAGAAGGAGATCTAACACACACAATACCCGTTCATGTGACCTGCTCTACCTGCTTTTTCTGTCTATTTACAGAAATACTTGTACAGTATTCCCTGTGGTTCCCTATAGGCTCGATATACAGCTGGTGTTTTTGCGCTGCTAAACCCTTGAGTGCCTTTTGCATTTATTCAGGCAACCAGTTCTCTTATGTGCAACCAAGGGGATTCAGGAGTGCATTTACATTCATCAGATGCACTTAATATCTCCAAAAAGGAGACGTCAAACCCTGAATCAGAAATGAGGAATTATTTTAGCTGAAGGAGTTGAGTGTTAAATCGAAGCTTTAGTAAATGTTGCATCCCTAAAAAGTTGGGCGCAAAGGTGCCATTTATAGGTTGTCCTTGCGATCCTCTCACCGTAGGCTACCTTGCAGTGAACGAGATAACACTGTGTGACATTTGCAGTGATGCTGAAGTCCAGCCTGCACGTGCTGCAGTGCCGTAGGTCCACAGCCTTCAGGCTTTTGCTTCTCTGGAAATAGAGAAAGAGCAAAGAGACCAAGCATGATTAATGACCATGTATGTGGAGTAGAAAAACAAAACAGGCCTGTCTGTGGCCATTTCCTAACACATGGCCCCACAGGCTGAACAATTACATAACAGATCTGCGAAGTTGCTCATGCTGATTGTTAATTGCTTTAGTTTGTTTATTGTATGTAAGCGTGCTTTTGTGGTCTTGCGCAATACACGCGTCAGGTGGTATCAGAAAGATGAGAGTGGTTTCAGATTTGGAGTGGTCTGCACTGCAACGGGTCTCTTTCCTCTTATTTACCATGCCCCTTAGCTCACTCAGTACTGTTTTTGGTAGAAATGTTTTATCTCTCTAGATTCAACTGACTCTCCATTTTTTTTCCTGTGGAGAATGTGTTATTTTTAGCACACTGTCAAAACACGCCTGTGTCATCCTTATGGAGCGGGGAGAGTGCCACAGTACAATAAATATAACAAGCATTAAATAAATACTTAATGTTGTTAATGTTACGTGTCATTAAATTATTAAATGCTGAAATTAATACACACATAATTTATTAAATATATAAGTAACCAAATATATTAATTTCATTTTAAAAAAGCATATATAATTATTTTACTATTTCATTATTTCAGTATCTATTTAATTAATTCATGGTCTGTGTTGCTGCACATCATGAATTTATTTTATCTGTCAACTTTGCCCATCAAAGTCAGTGGGCGGGTCTAACACTGATTTTTAGTCAGACAATTGACTCTGGTCTGAAGGATGTTTTCCAGACATGGTGGTTCCCCTCATGGAGGATCTAAATGAGTTGACACATGCTTGTTATATTTATTGTATTGTGGCACTCTCCACGCTCCATACATCCTGTGTATGTATGTCCTCACTGAAATAACTACTCTTCCCCAGAAGGCTTGAGTGGTCTCTTCAGCTACATGTGCTGAAGCCCTATTTGCTGTGCTTCACACTTCATGTAGATAGGTTATGCAACGCTGTGCATCAGCCGCAGGGCCACCGGGCCAGAATGGCAGCCAGCTACCAATCACTCTCCCTCACATCTTTCCTTTCACTCCTGTTTCCTTTGCCTCTCTGTTTTACTCTGACCCCTTCTTAGTTCCCTCCTTCATTGCCTCAGTTCATTTGTAAGGGAAAGGAGAATGCGTGGTGCGCTGATTTGTTTGTAAACCAAATTACAGCAGTCAGTGTTTTAGGCAGTCAGTAAAAGCAGTGGATTGCTGCTGGCATGCAGCGTAGTTCTCTCTGGGTGTACTGAAGTGTGAAGGCAGGTCAGTGGAGGCCAGTGGAAGAAGAGGGGATGATCTGTCCTTTGTTGTCAGTGGGCTTCCTGTGTGCTCTGCCTCATTTTAATGCAAGGAGAGGATTGCAGTTTTTGAAAAATAAGACTTTTGAATGGACATATTCAACAATATTCCACTGGATGTTTGCCCTGAATTCATAATGTCACCATATGATAATGATAAAGGGCAGATCATGCAGTTTGAAATTCATTGTTATACTTACATATTTCATTATATGTTTACTTGTGATGATTTTCCTTTTGATAATGTGAACATTACCATGTACGTTACATACTATTCATTTAAAGTTTTCAAGTGCAATGAATTGAACCTTCAGTAAATATTATACATTGCATCTTGTTTGTTCAAGATAAAGAAACATAAGTATAAAAACTTTACATAAGATGGAGCCAGTCTTGCTGTTTTTCCCTATTTCTGGTCTTTGTACTGATAGAAGTAAATAGGCTCCTGGACAGATTCATTTCCCCATCTAACCAAAAGAGAGTGAATAATCTGTTGTGTGTAAACAGTTCCTTTCCAGGTGTCATTTTAGTTAGTTTAGGAAGTTAGTTTAGAAAGAACCAACTAAACCACATTCTGAGTAATCTTCTGTAATTTCAGCAACACACATCACAATAACCATAGAACTGGAAGAAATAAATTATAAGCAAAATATTTTCCACAAATTAAAATTGTCATTCCTGTCATACCTGTAGATGTAAAACGGCATCTCTTTAGTTTAAAATAAAGACTTTTACCAAGCCAGCACAAAAACCATGCTACCTGCTGAGAGCAGTGCAACATTTGCTTAAGTGTTCTCAGACACATAATCAGTGACGTCCTGTGTTACACTGGGGTAGAATATGGCTTATTTTGTAATGTGTATTTACTGCTTGTGCCAGCCTGTACTTACATTACATAACATGCTAGCAACTATGTAAAATTATACACATTATACAATGTCCGTGAAAACCTGATCATGCTTGTTTTTCAGCCTTTGAGAGCATAGCAGCAGTGTTAATATATGAGGGCTTATGAAAGACATGTGGTGAGTTCCAGTGAGTCCAAACTGCTTGGATCAGTTCTAGTGTTGGCTCTGTCCCCTCTCACCTGGCAGCAGAAATTGATGTTGATGAAGTAGTGCCCTTTCCGAGAACCATGCACATACCCGTGCTCGCACACATATTCTAAACTATTCTGGGTCAGCTCTGCTCTGTCTGGCAGTGCTCGGGTATATAATGACACCTTTTGTGGGAGGAAGCATAAAATTATGGTGGCCGTTCACAGTTTCAAACTGACTTGAGGTTCGTTATTTCCTCTTCTGTTTGTTGAATTCAGAGAGCAATAATAACTTTTTGTAATTAACCTCACTGCTTCTAAAACCTCCGTGCAGTGGGGTGACTTAAGAACACAGAAAAGCCTGTTATGACCATCATTATGACACCAAGATTATAGTGTAGCCTCTCTCTGTCTCCCACCCACTGTTCTGTTATGTTTGTCATTTTGTATGAAAGCAAAACAGCAAATTTAGTTTTTTTTTCTTCCTGCTGAACGGTCAAATTGGAGTGTACAGTGATAGAAATGGAGAGTCCAGTGACTGACACGTTGGAGTGTTGTTTTTCTGCTGTTTATCCTCTCCCTCATGTGCTGGAATCGAAGTCCTGACAGGCCCTGCCTGATCCCTGGATGAGGACAGGAGCATATTGACACTCAAGTTTTGCAGAGCAGCAGCTATCTTCTCTGTCACTCTCACAGATAAACAGTAGGCTTCATATTAAGAAAAAAAATTCAGTTTGACAAAAATGTAACCTGTGATGCTCTTTAGTGTAGGGCATCTGAGAGTTCCTGACGTGGTACATTTAGTTTTCCAGCGAAGATATGTTGATTACAAAATTTACGTCACTGTGGCTTCTGTAGGGTGCAATAAAATTAGTTTCACATTTGCAGTCCTCATTTAGCATAGAGTTACAGCACTCTACATGCTGTAAAAGTAATTGATTTGTTTTCAGTTCAGCCTCAGACGCCTCATTTGTTTCAATCGACTATGTCTGTGTGACCACATTGTCTGTGATTATATGTGCAAATTTGAGTGAACATTTTCTGATATACTTCCATTTATGTTTTCCTCCATTAATTATATCCCCAGACTATAGACTAATAAAATAAAATGAAATACTATAAAGGGTCCTTTGCATATCAAAATTATTTTAGTTAATCCAGGGGACATCATTTTATGGAAGGTAATGTTGTTTTCGGTTGACCTGTCCACTACTAAAATCTAATAATAATAAATTAACAAGTGCTATACTAAAAAATTAAACTAAAATGATGAAGGTAGTGTATTAAAAATTATACCCACCAAACATTAGCATGTTAGCATAGTCATAGTTTGCATGTTAAGCATTTAGCTTGTGGAGTCACCTCACTGAGCCCTTAACTTGGCTGTAGACTCTAGGTAGGTAGTAAATACAATACTGTAAGACTATAATGTATGAATGTATAATGCCTTGAAAAATGTCCTTGATGGCACGATGAATTAACTTCACAAGCAAATAGCGCTCACATACCCACACACTAGTTCACACACATATGAAAGCTCTTGTGATCTACCTTTTGTGTCTCATCTTTTTATTTACCTTGCTGCTTTGGTTTTTTCTGTGCTTCCCCTGGAGATCAGATTGTATTGCATAAGAAATAAGTTAGTGTGCATACAGTGTTGTCATTATTTAGTTTCTCAATCTGACCACTTGCTCAATATGCAACTTGGTTGCTGTAGGCAGCAGATCCTCTGTTCACTGCTCAGGTAATGACCAATAATAGAGTGTCCTGTAACCATCTCTCTAACCGTCACTGTCCTGGCAGTATAAGAGAGTGTCCCCCAGATGGAAGACAAAGGCGTCTGTTTCTGCTGTGATTGTGCCAGACTCCTGTGGGGTGAGAGCCTCACTCTTTATCTCCTCCTGGGCACCACCTGTCTCCCATTACTGGACACAGGATCTCCTCACCCACACCTTAATGTGAAAACTCCTCACATCAGAGCCTGTCTGGTTTTACTGAGGCCAAAAGCCAAGGCTGACACCTCATGATAATCAATTCACAGACATGCAGCGTTTCTAAATCGCACGTTTACAAGCAGATGATCCTCCTCACCAGGCCTCGTATGACCTTTCTTTCTATTTCTGTCTTTCTCTGGCATTAAAGAGCCATTAATGGACAACTCTCTTGGCCCAGGCTGACAGCAGCTCTTAGCAAGTGTCGAAGATTCATCTGAGGGACTTGTACTGACGTTCTGGTCAGAAAAAGCAAGGATCTGCCTAATCTTGTTTAAAAATTGTATTAAACAAACCATATTTTGCCAACATTAACTTTATTCTCTTTCATCAAGTATATAAAAGTTAAGGTGTACTTATTATGTTGGTTTTGCAATCTGGAGACCAAACTAATTGGTCACCAGCTGTTGAAATGTAGTTAATGAATGGAAAGGCCACGGAGAGCTGTTCCCTGCACCCAGTACAGCTCCTCCCTGCAGGATGGAGCAGCATATGTCTGTGGCTCTGGCAAAGGATCAAAGTGGGAGACAAGCCACCTCATATGGTGACAGGCCCTTTGCTTATAACAGCCTCAGGACTCATTGTCTAGGCCAAGAAGATGGATAGGTTAGCAGTAGCCAGTTTTGAATTAACATTTTGGAGTTTTATCATTACACAGACTTGAATTGAGCTTTAAACTGAAGCAAAGAAAGAGGGTGCAGCATCAGACCTTGTTCTGGTTTGTGCAGTCTGTAGTTCATAGTCTGCTGCACTAATGCTGTGGATCACAATATCATAACCGCATCAACACAGAAGTGTTATTGCTGTCTGATACAGTAGAGCATTGATGATAATCCTGTGGGTAGAAGGGGGAGTGTCTGTGATCCTGCGAGTCCTCAGTCATTTCATAAATTACAGGTGTTAGGAAATAGGAAATTATGGGACACAATTATGGCTGCAGCCATTTGGATCTGTATATATCTTATAATTGTCCATCTTAGTCTACCTTGACATTTCACAGGTCACTGATTTGGCATTACAAGGACACTGGGATAACGCTGGATCAGAACAAATAGGACAGCATGTAATATTTTGTATTATAATCAGCTTATCTGCCTAGGGCCCAAGTGTGCAGACAAACAAGCAGTCTGGTTCGATGTGAATTAATTTGATCATAGCAGGTTTGCGAGATTCGCCTCCTCTGTTGGCTTCTGACTTAGCGGGGCGCAGGTGTGAGAGCACAACTCCCCTCAGAAAAAGAGTGATTCTGGCAAAGCCATGACAGCACAGAGGGAAAGATGGCTGCTCCTTTTACTGTTTTATCATACGTGTCTGTTTGAGAGCCTCTCTTCTGTTTGTCTATAAACTGTCAAGTAATTTATATTAAATGTTGTGAGTCTTTTATGATGAACCTCTGTAATTTATTCTGCTTAAGAAGTGTGCTTTAGATAGCTTTTAACAATGGATCAATATTGGTTTTTTGTACATTTGACATTTTCCTATAGTAGGTAGAGATACTGCTAATGATAGTGTGCAGCACACACTCAGTACTAAACATTTTAACTGACAGCAAGTCACCTTATTTATTAGCAAGAAAGGTAATAGTCAGGAAGGATAGCTTTGTAGTCACGCTTACAACAGAACCTTAGTTTGATAACGTTAATAAAACAATGCCTCTGTGGCTAATGTGCCCCACGAGTACCTTGGTGTCCTGTGTGTAAACTTGCTTTGAATTAGTGGGTCTTGACTCATAGTTCATTTGTTCTCCTGTGTTTGCTCCCCTCCTCCATTTCCATTGTTGACACTGCTTACTCCTGAGGGTCGAACACTCTGTCTGGACCGCTCAGAGAGCAGTCCGTCATCCCAGCAGCTCATCTACCTGCGTGGTTACTGGCTACTCTAATGAGACTGAGCCAGCTGTGATCCTGTGGTATTCAGGTCTCAGTGTTGTGTATTTACACGCAGGCCATCTGGGTACGTCAGCTTGTCCAAAAACGTGATGTTACTCTTGTAGTGATTTTTAGTAGTATTATAGATGTCTACATGTATTTTAAGTTATTTAACTTTCCACAGTAAACATTCAGACATTGAATTGAGGTTGATAACAGTATCAGCAAAAGCTAATGTTGATGCAAGCTGAGTGTAGTTCTTAATTTTGGTAAAGTTCTTTGCTGGGGTGTTTATATTTTGAATCTCTCAGCACTTTTTTTTAATCTAGCCAAAAGTGATTTATGTCGCAAGAACTGTTCAGAGACCTTGCATGCATTTTTTTTTGACAAAAAAATTGCCATGAAAATGTATGTTTCTGGTAGCATTGTTTGGGAATGAATTACAGAGAGAGGGAGAAGGTGGGGGTTTCGTGGTTGAGCATACGTCACCAGTTTTGCAGGAATTTATCAGGGAGTAGAAAAAAATGACTTTTATTACATTATATTATACTTATTCCCATGAGCAAAAAAAAAAAAGAAAAAAAAAAGACTAAAACAAAGCTGGCTGTATAAAGACTCAATAAATATAAATGTATACTCTGCTGTCGTGTTTGTTTCTTGTTTCATAGCATTCAGCTTCTGCGTGTATCCATGTGACTAAGCCATTTGTTATCCTCTACCATGCAATTCCATGGATCTCTGCTCCAGCTCTAATAAAATAATATTCGTAAACACAGGAAAAACACGCCACTTCATTGGAGTGCAGGGAGTCGGTCTCTAAACTTAACAGTCCATTAAAAAAAAAAAACCTTTACACACATATGAACCTGTGTTGTGTGATTCATTGGCTGATTTTTTTTTTTCTTTCTTTCTTTCTTTTTTTTTTTTTGGAGAGGTGATTTCTCTCTAGACAGCAGTCACAATAAAATCTACAGAGGTGACGCACGTTTACGAGAACCATCCTTTGTTACAGGGTGTTTACTGCACTGTCATGAAAGATGAAGGTTACTATGTGAACTGAATGACAGTCTGCCAAATCTTGGCCAGAAAATCCAGCTGGGGATGAGTAAGCCTCTACGTGTGAGTGGGCAACAGCAGGAGGCTTTCAGCATTTACTCGGTCGTAGCAGAAATCATCGCATGTTTCATTTGGACGTTTTGTTGG
>JAUBNQ010000028.1:6321563-6344215 GCA_032353495.1 Ctenopoma kingsleyae
GTGTTATTTTATATTTTTTATTGTTAGGAAATCCCATGGAAAGATCACTACAATCAATAGTTACCAATTTCCGTACTTTGTCTGTGGATCTCAAACCAAACTGAATCAGTTTTTTCTCTTTATTCACTTTTAAGTCCCTGAACTGTCAGTAATGATATACTGTAAATCTTTAAAAAACAGAAGCTCTGTACAGTGACACAAGTATTTGTTAATTTCTAAAAACATAATTGCTTTATAAAAAAGTTAAAAAACAATGTTTTAGCAAACATTACTTTTGGGATCTTTTTTGAGCTACAGATTTAGATACATATGCTGCTCTCGTTGGTATTTACAGCAGCAGGATAGTTTACTGTACATTTTTTGGGATTGACCCTTTTGTGATATTGACTTAAAATGAATAAACTATAGCACAGTGTGTAACATGATTACAAACACAAGTTTTTTTTAAAAGAATTTTTAGCGAACAACAGCACTATGGCACAGAAGAGTAAGCTACACCAGGGTTTGGCTCCACAGACAGTACAGTAGCTAGTAGGATCAAACCATTGTTGGTTTTAGTCTTTTCAAGGGATTACTTCCAAATAAGAAAAACAGAATATCATCAGCCCCATACTTTAAGACAACGTAGAGTTAGGGTATGCATACAGCTTTGAAGAGGCATTTTTACTTTCAGTATTATTAGCATTTCTTGTTTGGTAGTTGTGCATGTGATTTGTATATTGAACTGTCAGCAGTAAAGTCACTTTGCTGTAATGACCTACAGTAAACCTCATTTCATGTTTGTGTGTCGACAGTAGATGTACAGTTAAAATGTGTATAGGTATCTCGTGTACATACAGAATGTGTGCGGTCTCGTAGCTATGTGTGCAGAATGGAGTCGTGTGGTTTCTTTATTTTCTTCTTTTTTGCTTCTCTCTTTTTCTCATCTTGTCTCTCCTTCCCCCATCTGCCTGTCTGTCCTTGTTCCTTGCTTTTTTTTTTTCCTGTCTGTCTCTCATTCCTTTCTTGATGACTCTCGTCCCTCACCATTATCAGGCCAAAGTGCGCGAGCTGGAGGAAAAATGTCGGACTCAGAGTGAGCAGTTCAACCTCCTGTCCAAAGAGCTGGAGAAGTTCCGACTCACGGCTGGGAAGTTTGATATTCTCAGCACTGAACCGTTAACTGTATGTGAATCTCCCGGGTCACCCAACAAATCCCTGTCTCAGCTTCTTAATGGATTGGCTGCCCCCATAGGAAAAGGTAAGCGAAGGATTTTATTGATGCTCATCTAAAAGTCATTTTACTCTAATATGTCTTTTAGGTCATATTTTCGCATTTTAGTTAGCAAATTGATACGTCCCTGATGCTTTGTTGTTTGCAGCTCTCTGTTTTAGCTGTCATAAGTGGCTAAGACCTTAATCATAACTGAAGTTGTTAAGTAAGAGGCCACCAAATCTATTATGCTTGATGTAGCCCACTCATACTAAAGTTCTGAGCAACTGAATAAATGTATGATTCCTGTTGTGGAGATATGCTGGCTGTAACTCCACTGTGCATATTGGAAGAGGAGTCAGTTCCCGTACAATGAGGAGAAAACAATTGCAGCTGAAATGAAAAGTCTGAGAGGCAATGCTTCTGACTTAATCTGTGGTAAACACTGACTGTTAATGAAATAATCAATCATAGTAAGAAATAGCCTCTAACTGGCAAAACATGTTCTCTGTTTGTTTTGGGCTTGTTTTTTGTGAATACACAAATGCTTCACTAATTACAGCAGTATGTACTGTATTGTTCAACTTCTGCTGTGGAATTGTTAATATTGCACAGTTACAAGTGATTAGAAACTGAAGAATATATTGCAGTGCTGTACAGTGTGCGGTCAGTTACAATTATGTAGTTTTTTTTCAATTCTTTATATCTCCCTTATCTGTATCTCTCTGAGGTTCTGAAATACACATAGGTAGTAGTTAAGCAAATGAACTCTTTTGTTATGTGATTTCTTTGTGACACATTAGTTCTGAAATATTGTGATGTGAGGATCTGACAAGAGGAGTCCTGTTTGTTCCACAGGAAATGAGACTCCAACAAGCAGATCTTTGATATCCGAGTTCATTCGACCACTCCAGATCAGTGGAGACAAGCCTGAGCTCCTCTCTGTCAAGCCAACATTCCTCACTCGCGGTAGAGCCAGCAGCCCAGCACGGGCTTTCCTCTCTGAGGTATCTGATAATGACTGCCTGTAACCCATATGGCACATTTCTCTATTTACACTACACATGGCATCTATAGATAAAATTCAGTCTAATAGACTTCAAAATCCATAATGCACGTCTATACATCAAATAACATGACAGTTTGGGACTGCGACAGAGAAGGATTCACAATAATATAGAGACTTTGTTGTTTCCTGTTCCAATTCAAATCAAATTAAATCTGGCAATCTAGGAGTGTATGCTAAACAGCATTAAAGAAGCTCAACTCACCAGTGTTTGATCTGTTATCTTATCCATACCTTTGCTATTTGTATCTGGTCCAAATATTTTAGTGTAAAGGGGTGAATATGGAAGATGTATTAACGACAATAGACACTGAAAGACTCAATATTTTAATGTTCTGTTTCAACTAGGGATTTTATTATTAAATATAAAAGGGGTTTGTTACCATCAATTCAATTCAGTTTTATTTATATAGCTTCAAATCACATGAGATATGTATTTGTCTTTTGTAGATGGACAAAGAGCTAAGCTCAACTACAAGGTCTAAACTGAGGTTCACAGGGAAGGTTCGTCTGTGTATTGCTCGGTACAGGTATGTAAATACAACACACATTTACTGTATGTCCACCTACATTACATACCACAGTACAGCAAACTGAACTAGTTGCTCAGATCTTGCTGTGATTATGTGCTTTCCCCTCACAGTTTTAGGCTGTGGTCTTAAAGATGATTCAGTGTTTCTAAAGCTTCTAAAGAAAATTACCTGTCAGCACAAAAAAAATAATTGGAATCCTCAGACCACAAATATTTGAAACAGACTCAGCATTTTCTCACATAAAATAAGTTTATTATATATATAGTATTTTCAACCTACATTTTCCTAGTAAAGTACCAAGTATTTTTTTCTTTTTTCTTTAACATAAAATAATAATAGTGTCTAACATATTTCCTAAACAGTCCAATTGTGTAAAGTTTTGTAAAAAACAAAACAAAACACCACCCTGACAGTTGATTTATTCACTTTAGTTACAATCCTTATGATGGACCTAATGAGCATCCCGAGGCAGAACTCCCGCTGGTGGCAGGGAAGTACCTCTACGTTTACGGGACAATGGATGAGGATGGCTTTTACGAAGGTCTGGCATACCTTGGTATTTAATCTATTGTCCTTAACATCACCCCAGTACCAACTATCTCCTTTTTATTTCCCAGGAGAGCTGCTGGATGGACAGCGGGGACTTGTCCCATCCAATTTTGTGGATTTCGTTCAAGGTGAGGACACATCCTCTGTCCAAGACAGGGACACAGTGGTTAAAGAACCTGGCTACCTCAACCACAGTAGCCTGGGGTCTCAGAGACTGGGGGTTGGCACAGGAACCGGATCAAGTATAAGCAGCCTGCTGTCTGACAGTAAACTAGACTGTGTTACCACCAGCAGCTTGGGCATGGACCTCCTGGGATCCTCCAGCAACGGGACAGGAGCGTTAGATGTCAGCATTGACGAGGTTGGTGAAGACATTGTGCCTTATCCTCGCCGCATCAACCTGATTAAACAACTGGCCAAGAGTGTGATCATTGGCTGGGATCCTCCTGTGGTTCCACCGGGCTGGGGCTCCATCAGTGGCTACAATGTCTTGGTGGATAAGGAGGTGCGCATGAGTGTCCCCTACGGGGGCAGGACAAAGTCTCTTATTGAAAAACTCAATCTGGCCACCAACATCTACCGAATCTCAGTGCAGACCATGACGGACCGGGGCCCATCAGATGAGCTCCGCTGCACTCTGCTCGTGGGAAAGGATGTGGTGGTGGCACCTTACTACCTGCGGGTGGACAGCATCACGCAGGTCTCTGCTGAGCTCTCTTGGATGCCCAGCAACAGCAACTACAGTCACGTCATCTTCCTCAATGGTGCAGAGTACGACGTGGTCAAGGCAGGTGGCTATAAGTACAAGTTCTTCAACCTGAAGCCCATGACAGTTTACAAGGTGAAGGTTGTGGCACAGCCACATCAGGTGCCTTGGCAGCTTCCAGTAGATCAGAGGGAGAAGAGGGAAATCTCTGTGGAGTTCTGCACTCAGCCTGCAGGTCAGCCTCCAAAACATTACTCACATTAAGTGGTCAGTGAGCAACAAATTATGTCTAATTTTGTGGTGTATAGTTTTATAGCCACAGCAGGACTCACTGGAGTCATTTTCGGCATGCTAGCATGACTTAAGTGGTGGCGGTGGGAGTCTGTTGATTGTCAGTTAGTCCACCACTTTGTTCCAAACTGAAAGATCACCATGAGATTTGTTACAGATATTCATAGCGCCCAGGGGGTTGACTGCCACTGTGAGGTTGACATTTGTAGTTTTCAGTAAATTATCTTAAAACTGTTGGATGTGTTGCCATGCAGTTTGGAGCAGACATTCACGGCCCCGTTAAGATAATTCCTAATGTGAGCATGTCAATGTTAGCATTTAGTTCAAAGAAGTACCCTACGTAAAGCTTACAGAGTTATTAGAATGTCTGTTGCCTTGTTAAACAATTATAGCTGATTTGAAGTGTGCTAAAATTAAACCTAAAGATGCTGTCTGCATTGTAACTTACAGTATATTTGAACGTAATATTAAGTACCTGCTCACTGGCTTATTTACACAACCTGCAGAAACAGAGCAGCAAAGGATTCATTTGGAGACATGTTTAGGACCATCTGGCAAATGTAAGTCTAGCCCAATTTTTTCCCTCTCATGTATTAGAATACATTCAGGTAATAGAGGATATGTTTCTCTTAAAGTTAATTACATCAGACGTCAGAATCACAGAAACATAAATTTCATCCACTGCATGATAAAATACATTTTTAATCTGATCTATCTAATCAAATTATGCCTCTGTTTCCTGTCAAGGTAGTGACTGCCGTCTTCGTTTCGATTTAGAAACCAGTTAAAAACACATTATTTTATAATTTGGTGAACTGAATAGTTTATCATCCCGATGGTTCGCCTGGGTCTTTGGGGGATCTAGAAATTCAGAACAATGGCAAGTGTTTTAAGCAGCCTTCTGGGCTTTTCAAACATCGGCCATTTATTACGTTTAAGAGAAACTGTGGCCTAAATGTGTTATACATAAGGAGCACAGACTGGGACTGACATAAGTTCAACATTTTTAGTTTATTTTAGCTCAGTTTAATGTTAGAGAAAATGATCTGGTTCTCTAGCAGCAACATGCTGCACAGTGTTTACTGGTTAGTTGCTGTCTCTCTGTTGTTTGTTGCTGTGCTTTCCTACTGACAACAACTGGCTGTTGTAGCTGCAAACAAGGTTGATATGAGCACACAGACTGAACTAAAGTCTTAGTTTTATGTAAGATGTATTTATGATAAAGAGATCATTTTGTTCACCAGTTGCCCCCAGTCTGATTTATATTTCTTGTAGTCTAATATTCTGTTCTGTTTGTATGTAATGTGACATTTCACAAGGAAAGTCATATGATAATGTACATCCAGCATTGCAGTCTATTTATTTACTCAGCCACACGCTTTGAAACCATTACATTTACAAATCTGACAAACATCTTTGCCATTTTAATTTTTCCCCAGCCACCTTTAGATTTCCCTCAAGGATTTTTGTGTGTACCGCTGTGATAAGACATTCATAAAAAAAATAAATAAATAAAAGTGCAATGAGAAAACCCTGAAGATGCAGTTTCTGAATAAAACTGCAAAACACTGGAAGCAAGAGTGTCTCAAAGTCAAATTAGTGTAAATAGTGAATGTAGGTCTCTGGAATTTCTTCTCCCATGAGACTCATTGATGCCTTGCTGTTGCCAAGGTTACCCTGGGTGTCACATCCAGCCAACCTTGTTTCTGGAAAAGACGATGACTTTCTCAAATTTTAATATTACACAAAGAAATAGTAAATGCAATTTTTAAATGAAGATTTATAGACCAAAAAAGAGGTCCAAACCTGTCTGGCCCTGTCTGAAAAAGTAATTTGCATTTACCATTTTTAGTTTTCCATTGTTATGGTATGAAATTAAGTAATGAACAGAATAAGTGAAACGTGGGAAACGCAGGACAGGACAGAGAGAGTGTAACAGAAAGAGAGGGTATCACAGACAGTGAGTGAGGCTGAACTCGGCTGACGAGTGTGCATGCTGAGAGTTCATTAAGTGATCTGCCTATTGAACATGTTAATTAGAGGTGTCTGAAATAGCCTCACTATCTGTGGTGGATGACTGTTGTCAATATAGAAGACAGTGTCAAGAGACGCTATATTAGGCTTTCACACTCTGCGTGTGTTCTTCTAACAGTTGACTTCATTAGTTCTTAGTGATACAACATTTTATTTCATATTAGTTACATAGAGCAGCCTCTAAACTCTTCACTAGAAGTCATTGTATTAATGAAAGGAGGTCCACTGAAATATTCATTTAAACACTCATTCAGGAGCTTGCTGTTTACAACTGACATAGTTAAAAAATGACAAGAGGAAATGAAATCTCCAAACAGCCGCTGCTGCTGTTCCAAGATTGTGTGTGTCGTCTGATAACAGTCAGCGCAGAAATGTGATTAAGATTGCATTGATGTCGATTCTCGGACACACGCGCTGCACGTTCCAGCTCAAAGATACCGCTCAATGCATCTGCTCGCTCTCTCTCTCTCACTGTGTGACTGCAGTGAAGCAGCAGCACTACACAGATGGGTATGTTGTTCAGTATGCAGGCAGCACTGACAGATTGTGGAAATAGCAAACTGTGTTTTTTTTTAATGCTCCATAGTATATTGTCAGCAAGAATCTGGCAGTGATAATAGTTTACATACATTGATGGCGAAATGTTGACGCCAATGTGACGTGTGCCACACTCATGAACCCACACAGAGATGAGCATAAATGTAACGTAATTATAATAGAATTCCACAGGTTACTGTGTTTGCATATAATAAATATTTAATTTAAATATATTTAAGAGCCACTGACTCACTGCACTACAGCACATAGCAGCTGTTCATTTCAGTGAATGCTTTTAAAATGTTTGATTTTTGTATACAGCTTTAATACAATTCTTAGTAACACACATTTAGGGTAAATACAGTACTTGTCAGACACGTTTTCCTAGAACACGAACATCCTTATTTCACACCACAGTGAAAAAGGTCAAACAGGCAGAAATGATTCAGCCAATTTTGAGCTGTCTTGTTTACTCTCCTTATCCTGTCCTGTGTTATGCTCCCCAGGGCCCCCTCTTCCTCCCCAGGAGGTGCAGGTCCAGTGTGGTCAGACGCCTGGAGTCCTGCAGGTCAGATGGAAGCCACCGCCTCTGACACCTTCAGGAACCTCCAATGGTGCCAGTGTGATTGGCTATGCTGTGTGTACAAAGGGACAAAAGGTACCAAATGTCAGAACAAGTCCTTTTCTTTACATCTTACAATACAGCTCTTAAAAGTAGTCTTTACCTTCCTCACTGGTGATATCTGTGACTAGTGCTCTGTTGCCATCTCCTGGAGAAACTGTATAATGCTGATATTCAGCCCCCAGGGACAAGTATTACTTAATACATGAGTTAAAAAAACAGAGCTGTTAACAGACTCCTTGGTACTGCCTCACTGTAATGTTGCTTTTCCACAGGGAGCTCATGCTTTTGTGGGGTTTAGTGTGTGTGTGCACAGATGTCTCTGTAACCCATAATTGTATCCAGTTTAGTTTTAAAACAAAATCTGCATGCTGGATGGAGAGAAAAAATGACAGACTTGAAATAGATGATATAGTTAAAGTTTAAACATGGTCCTTTTATTGTGCTGGAGCTCCAACATCTACAAAATCTGTGTTATGATAGTGTTTCAGGAATGCACCAGTTCTCTGCAGCTAATGAATAACGTTGTAATAATACAACATGCACATAGTTATATTTGTATGATGATATGGTGACAGAATAAGTGGTTTTGCTTTGAATTGCCCTTTGGTAAAGACTGATCTGATTTCTTTGTGAATGCAGATAGCAGAGGTCTTGTACCCCACTGCAGACTATGTGACTGTGGAGTTAAACAGGATTCAGTGTCTGGAGGCCAGGGAAGTCATTGTAAGGACATTATCAACACAAGGAGAGTCCCAGGACTCGCCCGTGGCCATTATTCCGCACAATCTTTTGGGCTCTCCACGCCTCTCCCACCGAACCACTGTACCTCCTCACACTATACCCCACCCACTGCCCCATCCGGTACACTCACAAACCCATCCTCCTTACCCGTCAACATACCCTCCCAATCACCCTCAGCCCCAGGTGCAGCCTCTGCCTCGAGCCCAGCCCCACACGCTACCCCACGCACAGCCACATTCGCAGCCCATCCATCACCCTCCTCCTCATCCCCAGCCTCATTTCCAGCACCATCCCATGCCCAAGTCCAAACCATTAGTAAGTGCCAGAGAGCCAGAAACCAAAGAGCATGAGGTGGGCCTGAGGCCAGCCCAACCCTGGGAGCGCTCCCCCTCTCCGCTGCCTCCCATGCGTGGACCCAACCTGGAGCCGCCGCACTTCCAGCCACGGCGATCACCCTCTCCTCAGAGGATCCTGCCACAGCCTCAGGGAGTCCCTATCCCCAACACCATCGCCAAGGCCATGGCCAGGGAAGCTGCCCAGAGAGTGTTTGCTGAAGGCAACCGGGTGTGTGGGGATTTAGTTGTTTATTGAAAATGATATAAAATTATATTTGTAAAACGTGGAAAATCCATCCAATCTTTTCATTCAGTTTGAGAAAAATATCTGATTTTAGGAATAGCACATTAAACTACGTGAACCTTTTTCAGTCTAAAAGCTTCACGTTTCTCTTATCAGGTTGAGAAAAGGAATATCTTTAGTGAGCGGGGTAACACCTTGCACCCACTCAACTCTGATGAGGAGGAGGATGGCTACGACTCTCCTCATGCGAGGAGGAGAGGAGCCTCGGTGGATGAATTCCTCAGAGGCTCAGAGTTGGGTAGACAGGTACTTTACAGCAAACACAACAAGCTGTGCTCATTCAATCAGTGAGTGTGCATCATCTGTCTCTAGGAAATACATGGAGTCAGTTAACCTACATGTAGGCAAAGTCAAATTCAGTCAAATCACATCCATTAATGTGTATTTCAGCATCAATATTGTTGACTTTTATTTTATTTATTCTTGTATATATTATTTTAAATACATGCTTGTAATGGAAGGAGAAAAACATTGTTAATACATTTGCATACAATTCGTTTCAATTAACAATTCATTTCTTTCTCTTGCTTGTTTTCCCTTAGCACCAACATCATCATCATCATTACAGCCACAGTGAGGAGTACCACACTGAAAGCAGCCGGGGCTCTGACCTGTCCGACATAATGGAGGAGGATGAAGAAGATCTGTACTCTGAGATGCAACTAGAGGAGGGCCGCAGGCGCAGTATCAACTCTCACAACACTCTTAAGGTACTTACTGCACACCTTCAGTCTGTAGTGGCCCAGAGGAGGACGCAGGAAGGTGGGGAAGGGGTGTAAAGATTCAGGGTCTTGCAGAGGTACCTGATCTCTTTCGCAGGCTCTACAACCAGGCCTGTTGTGGCTTTGCCCGGCTGAGCTCCCTCGCCTTGCATTAGCAGAATCAGCCCACCCCCACCCCACCCCAGCCTGATCCTCCACCTCACCCCTCCAGCACTGCTTTTTATATACAAGGCTCACAGCATGAAAGAGGGAAAGGCTGTAAACTAAAAGCATAATGTTTTTATGGTTTGCACTGCATTTTGATGCTCTTTATGCTGCACCAACAGAGTGTCACAAATGTTAAAATCAAATGTTCGAATGTAATATTGTGTAAGTGCACATTTTAATACAATCTACTGTATCAAAGGGTCATGGCATATCAAGTGCATATGGGAATCTCATTTAAGTGAGTACTTAAATGGAAATTTTCACTTTTGTTTATGTCTGTCATATGTTTAATTTTCTACTTTCGATGTGGATGTTAACACTGTCCGTACATGATCCTGTCTTCATTTAGTCTGTCAGTGAGGATGTGCGGATATAAAGCCAATCTGCTATCATGAAAAAGAACATTATGTTATGATAGTGAGAGGTACGTTAGTAGCTGACTGGTCCTCTGTGTAGCATCAGTAAAGATTCACTTCAGATTTGGTTAGATTATCCTTGATTTTGTCCAGTTAAATTTGTACTTTAATGTCATGAGGGGTACTCATTGGTGTATACTCTTTAAATGCACCAATACTGCTTCTCCTTTTCATCATTGCCATCTATTTCTACATCATTGTTGCACACTATCCACCACCATATATGTTATACAACATTTAGTAAATTGTCAAGTTTGCCTATTGTTCTCTTTCTGTCAACACATAAGAAGATGTTCAGGACTTTTCACTGCATTTGAAATCGCCAAAGAAAAGTGTGCAGTATGTCCTTAGCAGTAGATTTTCTACTCACTCAGCTTCTCATTGTTAATGTTTGCTTTAGGGATTTGTTTTTTTCATTCAACTAAGTCTGTCACTTACTTTTTGTTTGGAAGGTTTCTCACAAGCAAAATTCCCTTTTCCACATTTAACCTCTGTGCCAACAATCACTTTATCAGTTTTCACTCTACATTTGAGCCTTCACAGATTCCTGTTCAGAGCATGCCATGTCCTCTTCATGGAATGAGACTGCATGTCTTACTACATTGCCACAAATAACTAATTCTACCTTTATTTTGTCTTTCCCCCCATTTGTTCTATTCACATACTGTGTTGTTTCTAAAACCTTCAAAAAAAAACTTTCCAACCCCCCTCACAAAAATCTAAACTGAACCTTTTGAATTGAACTAACTGAACTGTGAAATTGTGGAATTTGCCTCCTGGTCATGACTGAAGGCATATTACAAGCGTCAGGACTTAGCGGAAGAAAGAGACTGCTGGGACCTCCAGAGGGAGGTGGTAAAGCAGAAGTCACTCCGCAGCAAGCGTCTCCACAGCATCCCTGAGGTGGCTGAGGAGGAGTCGGACAGTGTGGACAGCATGGGCCAGCGGTTGAGCTTCGAAGAGAGTGGGCGGCCGGGAACGCCACACACTCAGAGGAGGATGTATCCCCAGGACACCCACATGCACAATCATCTCACCCCCAGCAAGACCTTGCGCCACCTGCAGCGCCAGCGATCCTCCCCTCGCTTCACTGACAGCCGCTACTGCTACAGTGCAGAGGACCGCAGCCTGGGACGCCCCAACCGCCAGAACACTAAGAGTCCTGATAGTGGTTTAGACTGCGGCAGTGAGGAAGAAGGCTCTCTAGGTTGGACTCATCGAGGGTACTATGCTCATGGGAGCCCCATGCGGGGACCTGTGCGCATCATACACTGTGAAGGGCCAGTAGAAAGACGGGCGTTGGCGATGGGCCGTAAAAGAACTTTAACCCGCCAGTGTAGTGTGGAGGAGGAGTTCTCTGATGTCCCAGTGACTCCAGCCAAGTCAGAACACACAGGTGACTTTAGGAACAGGGAGCACTTTGGGCCTGGTCGTGAGACGGGGCCACGAAACTACTCCAGGGAAGGGGCCCTGAGCGAGGGCAGGCTGAACGAGTTGGACAGGGTCTATTACAGCCCCCACAGGGAGGCTAGGGCCCAGTCTTTGTCCAGGCTCAACCGGGACCAGCCGCTGGTGTGTGATTCAGACTTTCTGCTGTACATTCCATCTGCAAGCTGCAGCCATTCTGTTTCCTTAATGTTGTCTGTTTTTCTTTATGATTACCCCTCCTTTTATTTGGCATTTTATTTTTCATTTTATGACGTCATTATATGAAGTTATCATACGTTCATGGTTAGTCTGATTTGATGTTTTATTTTGTGTGAATTACTTTGCTTGTACTCCGAATGTCAGGTGGTTATAGTAAACTTTAAATTACCTAAAGGCCATTTAACTAAGTTTTGATTTCTCATGTCTTTGAGGGGAAAGGTTCCATTTAAAGGAAAGTCTCTGTGCTTTGCATGGGGACATGCTGCACCCATCTGTTCTTCCTCTGCCCCTGCCTTCTCTCTGCCAGTTGCCAGCTTCATATGTGTGCTCCATGTCTCGCCCTCTACTGCTGCAGCTGCATTCCCCCACCTTGTGCTTAGAAATTAATTTCAGCATCTTCAGGCTCTCATTGCTGAACATCCAAAAAAACCAAAAATGGCGAGACCAAGACTTTTGCAGCCTGCTGTGATTATTTTAACCTCCAACTCATATGCGTCACCTCATCTATTACATTTATTTCAGCATAAATTCTCTTGTTCTTCAACACTTTTCATATATTAAATGTTTTGATTGTTCTGATGCAAAGTCCCAAGGCTGAAAATATGTTGGCTTTGCTCATCTAATCACGTCTTGAGCCATTCACACTCACCCTCCACTTTTCTTCCACTCTTTCTTCACTAGTCATAATTTTTATTTTAGATTTGCTTCCTTTTCTCATCACAGAGCTGACATGCACAGAACAAAACAAACCAAACAAATGGTCTTTAGCTAAACATCTGACCCTTCCTAACCCCCGTCCATGTTGTCGTGTTGGGGGTTGATTTGATTTTCTTGTTTTGATGGTTTGTTGGGTTTCTTTATTGATTTATGGATTTATTTCACTATTATTTTGCCTCCCTAAGGACAAATGGAAGTCATCATTTGGTCTTATGGTTTTTCACTTGTTTTGACAGGACTGTGGGATTCTGTTAAATGTTTTAAAATGTCCACACATTGCGGGCAGTTTGTTGTTCTAACCTCTTATCTGTTGTTTTTTGCTCTAAAGATTATTGGGAACTCACCATCACATGGAAGCGCTGACCGTCTGGACCATTCAGGGAGGAGGCCGGTTCACATCGGCACCCCCCCTCAGCGACGACCTATCCCATCCATTGGTTAGTGAGGTCACCACATGAGGAGACGCCTCATCCCCACCTGCAGGGCCACTGACGTTTGTGCTATTTATACCATGTGTTTCCCTTAATCATGTGAGCCAAGCTGTACATCTTTCCCATAGAGCTTAAACAACCACATAGATCCCTTCTTTGTTGGGTGTTTGCACACCCTGTAGCTGTCCATCCTCATGAGCTGGATTCGCCAAATATTCACATGCAGTTTTGCAGGAAAGTTATCGCAGATACACTCCCTGCCTGTGTTTACTGTGGGTTAACATGTTTACATGACTACCCAATTTGACCCTGCAACAGTGTAAGCATTGCTGTTTTACACCCAGTGACTCCAGAGTGAAACCTGTTGCCTTGTACACCCCACCTCCCACCTCAGGGCAACCTCATCATCCTACTGTCTCAGCATGAGTGAATGGGTGCGGGGAATCTCTGATCATAACGTTGTGATTGGTGTCTTCTATAGAGATCACCATGGACAGTAACAGTGAGGGCAGTGAGGGGAACCTCTCACCCGTCAAGGACGATGTTTACTATGGCAGTGTAGCTCGGCGCAGGATATGGCGATCTATGTCCTCAGAGGATCAATATGGTATGTGGTGCAGCTTCTCTCCAAGATGACAATTCACCTTGACAATTCCAGAAAAGGCCAAGTATGGTTCTTGAATACATGCAGTGATATCAGTGGTCTTTGTTCTGTGCTGGATAGTTAACTGCTTTGTTTAGTGTAGCTTAGCTTAGCTGAATAAAGCTGATGGGGGAAGACAAGTCTGGCCACTTGCTGGAGAATGAAAATCCCTCCCCTGTATGTACTCCTACACCTTCAATCCCAAGAAACTCCAACCTACCCACTCCTCCCATTCACCCTCCATATCCAGGCCACTCTGCCACCTAACTGCAACTTAGCCTGCCCCCTCTTCCTTAGCTTCTGTATCACCTCATCTTTTCCTTCTCCTCTTGCTTTTATGAGCTAGTAACCCGTATCTTTCCTGTTTCCTATTAATTTTGCATCTGTTAATACATTGAGAAGGAAAGACACATCACTGAATGAGATGCATTCTTGCCTTGTTGGTGTCACTCAGTCGTACTCTCATTAACTCTGCTACCATTAAAATCAAACATGTTTTACACAGTTGGAGCATCTTTTACATCTTCCAAAAATCATATTTCACTTGCTTAGTATTGGCTGCAGAGCTCTGAGCCATTATTCAGACTTCGAACCTGCCATTGAAACATTTAACATGGTGATCCATGAGAAGCATGGGGAACTGATATCAGGGTCATCCCTTCCCCCTCACTGTCCCTGATATCTGCGTTGCCAATAACTGCTGCTGGGGCATTTGATGTGTTATCTCCCTTGGGAACATGTCCCTCCCTTTGCCCTTTTTTTGCTGCACATTGTTTCCAGATGTAGCCTAAAAGCATGACATTATACCTGCATTTGATGTAGGAATGCTCTCCTTGGCATCCTGGGAAAGCATGCATGTTAATCAGCCTCTGTGAGATAAGGCAGTGAAACAGCAATGAACAATAGTGCAGTGTAACTTGTGTCCTCCTCGTGTGTCGTTCAGTTTTCCTTGCACCCCAAAAACTGCTTGACATGTTGTTCCTGTTGGTGTTGTGTTGTCCTGTGTTTGTGACCGTCACGGCAGCAAGCAGAGATGTGTGAACGAAGAACCCTGCTGTGCTACGACTGTACTGAGTGTTTATTGCAAAAAAAAAAAAAAAAAGAAGCATATTTTGCTTTTAGTGTGTTGAAAATAATTTTCAAAGTGAAAGACATTAAAACTAAAAGTGTAATTATCACATTGGATTTCTGGGTCTTTTTTCACACATGCATCTCATCGCCCTCTCCCCTGTCAGCTCTAACAAAGAGACATCTTCTGCTCTCATTGCCTCTACAGCCAGCGTGGCTGTATAAGGCTGGTAGTAGCAGCAGAGGCCTCCTCTATGTTTCAGACGGCTATGGCGGGCGCAGGCACGGGAGGGGTCGGCGATCCCCAGATTACTATGAGGAGTCAGAGCCGGAGGAGATGACCCGTGTGTTTGTGGCTCTGTTTGACTACGATCCCATGTCCATGTCTCCCAACCCTGATGCTGCTGATGAGGAGCTGCCGTTCAAGGAAGGCCAGATTATCAAGGTGAAGGCTCGAAGAACCACTAATTACAGTCTTATGAACTGATGTTTCATACATAAGCTAAAAATAAAAGTTTTAAATAAAATTACTAGATGTTTTCATTGATCTTTTAATTATTACCTTTTACCATTCTCATTCAATGTTTTTTCTTTGTTTTTGTTATTTTCTACACAAATACCAAAGACATCAAAACAAAACATACATACGGAATTATGTAGTGGACAAATTATCCATATTTTGTATGTGCTATATATGTAGTAGTCATCTGGAATATGAAACCTGTTTTGCTTTGTTTAACACTTTTGTGTTTACTACATAATTTCATGTGTTACTTCATAGTTTTGATGCATTAATATTAGAATGTAGATATACTACATACAATAAAAAAAATACAATATAATAATACAAACAGTGTGTCCAGACCTTTGACTAGTACTGGTAAATGTTTGTTTGTTTCGCTCTGACACTCTAATTTTAGGTCTTTGGGAATAAAGACACAGACGGCTTCTACAGAGCTGAGATCCGGGACAGGGCGGGTCTCATCCCCTGTAACATGGTCTCTGAAATCCAAACAGAAGATGACGAGATGATGGAGCAGCTCCTCAAACAGGGCTTCCTGCCACTCAACACTCCTGTGGAGAAGTTAGGTGAGACATCGCTTTCCTTACAGTACCGTGTCAACTTTGACCTTAGGCGCTTTGAGTCGAGAGGGCAACTTTATGTTTTACCAAATTGTCTTTTACTGACGCGTTTCTTGTTTCCTCTACTTTTCCCACTTAATTATATTTTTCTGCTTTCCTGTGAAGTGAACTGCGACCGTTTCAAAGATGGCCGCTCAATAAATCGCAGGTCCAGAAAGTCCAAGAGAGGTCTGTGTCCACTGTGATGCTCTTCTGCTCTCTGCTTTGTCTTTGCTGCTGTTTTTCCATTCCTCATCATTCCTATTCATCCGTGAGCCTTTAGCTAATTTCCACTGTCACTAAGCTTTCCGTAACTACTAACATGGACGTAATTTACAATGAGAGCCAGATGAAAACACATTGCAAAGATTGTTGGATTTGCAAGACTGTCATGTCTCGTCACTGGTCATCACATCCTTCAGTGAAGATTTTTGCATTATTGTTGCTGATTACTCTTGTCTTTCGTTGCTTTCTCTCTCCGTAGAGAGGAACAGGAGAAGCAGCCGACAGCACCCGATGTCCACACGGAGAATGGTGGCCCTGTACGACTACGACCCCAGAGAAAGCTCCCCTAACGTTGATGTAGAGGTACTGTCCTCCTGTCGCTCTAACCTTTCTCTTTTATGAGCATCATACTAACAAATGCATTAAAGCAGTGTAAGCACACCACATTTTAGGATGAACAAGTACTGAAAGGAAGCTATGATATTTGTTGTTTTCAAGTTCACAGTTTAAAGAAACAGTCTATCATTGGAAAATATGCTTATTAGACTCTTGCTGAAGTAGAAGAGGAGACTGATAACACTCTCGTTGTCTTCACAAGACACATCTTCAATACTGAACATGAGCCAACAGCTAGCTTAGCTTAGCTTAGCTTAGCACAAAAACCGAAAGCAGAATGACTCAGTTTAAACTTCTACCTGCATCCTGGCACCTCAATATTATAAAAATAAAGCTAAATTATTAACATGTTATAACATGTAAAAAAAAAAACAACAAAAAAACAAAGTGTACAAGCTGTGTTTTTACAGCAATTACAGCTAGCTGGTTTATCTAGCTTTCTGTCTGTATGTATGCTAAGTGTCGCTAATCAGCTGCTATCTACCTAACTCTTGACACGGTAATGTGAAACTATTCATTTAACTTTGGTTCAGGACAGTATGTACACAGGTGAGGCTGACTGAGTAGTTACGGTTAACACTGTGTTAGCTAGAGGATTTGAAAGTACTTTCCCGTGCTGTTTTGCTGGCCCTTCCCCCTCGGTTTCACTTACTCTCACCTTTTCATTGGCACTGCCACCGACACAGTATGAGGGCAACAGACTGAATGAGGAGGTGAGTGAGGGTGAGGAGGGTACGCTACTGTCCACTCTGTGTGTGTTTGCTCCCCCCCGTTTGTTGGAGTACAAAGGAGGAGGTGGGCTTTGGATGATGGGCCACGGCCCTCCGTCCTTGGTGGTCATGAATACAGCCCCTCATGCATTGCCTGAGCCAGCATCCCCCCTCCTCGGTTTGGTCTTTTGTGTCGACGTGTCTCCTACATACTGTACATACGCTATGTTTGGTTTGTGTGTTCTTGAGAATCCCGTAGGAGAGATGTGCCCAGTGTGTTGCAATCCTGTCTTCAAAGTTCCAAACATCTGATGCATTTACAGTTGCAACAGTCCAGCTGCTGAGACTGAATTGACACTCGTATTTAAGATGCATCACATTGACTTGGAGAAGGAAGCACAGCATTTCAGACTCATCAAACCCCAGTAGATTTGATGTTTTGGAAAGTTTTTGCTGCACTTGAACTACTTAAACAAGAACAAAAACACACTAGGCCAGATGTATCTCAAGGCTCTTTCTTCTTTGACAGGCTGAACTGACTTTCTGCGCCGGTGACGTCATCACAGTTTTTGGTGAAATAGATGAAGACGGCTTTTACTATGTAAGTGCTTAGTATTTTTATCATTTATTTACTGGCTACAGTACATCCTTGTAGTTGTACGTGGCTTACAGTTGGAGCACTTTCAAGACTTGGATGCAAATGAAGTTTTCCTGGTTGACTCATTCATAACAACTTTAAGCAAATACTTCAGAAAAGAAAAAAGAAACAACACCAAAATCTGAGGATAAAATGCTAATTACATGTCTGCTAATACACTCAGCCTGTTGAATTATGAGTAATAATTGGATGAATTTGTCACTTATGACAAGTTTTCCTCTCTTATGCAATGATAAAGCATTTAAATATTGTTTAGAGCCCTGATTTGTCCCTCTAACTGATTTTCTTGCCACAGTATTGCAATGTCAACTAACTATTGGTTCCTATAATTCTATGTTCAGGAAAAATACAAATATAATTAACAGAAAACTTTTGAGTAAAAAAGTGCAATAAAAAATACTAAATACTTCCTGAATACATTCCACTCCTTGAAACTCATAGTAAATATTGGAGCATTGTATGAGGAAGGAGGCGCATTCTGGGATACACACTGGAATTTTGTAATTAACACTGAAGGTAAATAACATTTGTTGGTTTACAAGAAAACTCCTCTTAAGTTTAGTGCAGTTTTGAAGTGAAGTATTTGTGTGTCTCATCAAGGCATGATGACAAATCGTTTATTATTTCATTGCAACTTTTAAATGTGGGTGATTCTCACTGTTGTTGTGTACGCCACAGGGTGAACTCAATGGACACAAAGGACTTGTTCCTTCCAACTTTCTAGAAGAAGTGCCTGATGATGTAGAGGTTTTTCTCACTGATTCACCATCTCGATACCCCCAGGACACTCCAGCACGGATAAAGACCAAAAGGGTACATGCTCCTTCGCAGTACTAGCCCTCTGTCATCCATTTACTCTTTTCAGTTCCCTCTATCTCCTTTAGTTTCGTGTCTGTGCGTGTGTGTCTCATTGATCAAAACACAATGGGATTTCTGTCTTTGGAGCATTATAATGTAAATAAGTAGATGTCTAAGATATATGAAAAAAATAAAACTTTAAAACTAATACTTGACAGAGTTACTTTTATTTTTCATGTTTACTGTTGTGTGGGGATCTGCACTGTATAATAAATGGATATATGGTATTCATAAAGCATTCTCAATAAGAGTAAAACGGAGAGGGACAAACTCCTGTGACTTTTTACTTGTTCTGTCATGTCTTCAAAAGCAGTTACCACTTTTTTTGCACATGCATATTTAGCATTCTAACAGATGCTTTATGAATATATTCTGTTTGATTTCAAATCATTTCTAATAGATCAATAGTTTTGTTGTACTGAAAGATGAACTATGTAGTCTGTAGCTCAGCATGTTCTATAGTCCAAATGCATGAGTTCTTGAACATTTTATATAAAGACAAGTCTAGTATAGTACAACTTTTTTATCTGCTCCCGAACGCCTTGTTTTGTATATTGCTTTCTTGTAAAGTAGCACACAAAGGTCACTTAGCCTATGTTACCATCAGAGATTAATTTGAGTAATTATTTACTAAATGTAAATATGTGATGTTATTTTTGTGTTTAACAAATAATGTAATTGTTGAAATATTTTATTAGGTGTCATCAGATATTTATTTCCTTGTGTTCTAATTTGCCATTGTCATAGTGCAAACTATTGAAATGCCATCACCATATTTTTTATTTCTTTTCCTCACCCGCTTGGCAAAACAGAAGAAGAGTGTTCATTTCACACCTTAAAGGCTCTGTTTCCGTCACGTAAGTGAGCAACTGAGGATACCAAGATTACGCTCCCCTCGTCTAATGCAGATGACATGGGTACCCTTAGTTTCTGGTATGCAACATGTGAATCATCTTTTAATGACATTCCTGTAGTGCTGCTGTGGCGTTAAGTAGATTTTAGCGTTCTTCTTTGTTTTAACCTAAAACACTGTTTATTGATAGGAGGTAGTAACCCTAGCCAATGCATTAGACAAGAAGTATGGTATCTTCAGTTGTTTCTCTGAGTGTTGTACATGACAATGTCCGTCTACTGCAATAAGTCTCCTTCTGTAAGTCATGATAAGCTAAAAGGCCGCTGTTGCACAGACACCCTCAATTACTAAGAAAATCTGTTAAAACATTTAAAACGTCTATCTGTACACTGCATCCAAGAAAAGAAATACAGGAAACTTAGTTCTATGCAAACAACCCCAGAAAGATTTTAACTTATTTAAAAGAAAAGTTGCACTTCTAACGTAAGCATTCTCTGGCCAAATTTAGGATCCCTTATGTTTTTTAGTGTTGTGAATTATACATTAGATTGCAACAGAGGTGGTAGCTAAGTACATTTACTCAAGTACTGTATTTAAATACAATTTTTAGGTACTTGTACTTTACTGGAGTAGTTCCATTTCATGTTTTATGTTCCATATCATATCATCTCTATTGTCCCTAAATTTTTTATTAATTACTAGAAATGTTTCTTTGCCTTATTTTTTAAATTTAAAAGCTTATCAGATTCAGTACCCCCTTTCTTGTTGCTTGATTACTAGCACTTCTGTACTTTAAATTTTAGAGCATGTACTGAGAACTTCGCCATGAGTAAAGTCCTGTACTTGCACTTTTACTTGAGGATTAAGATTGAGTACTTATACCACCTCTGGATTGCAAAGTAATAACTGCTGAGTTAAAGTGAGACAGAGCCTTTTTTTTTGTTGAGGAGCAGATGCTGTAACTGATAATTATGGGATAACAATACGTCACCATACCTCTTTTTAGCATTTGACTGAAATGCATTTGAAGTTACTGTGCTGGTAGCACAAGTGGAGAACAATCATGTGAACTGACTCAGTGATGTCTCTTATACGGCAATATCTACCTAACGTTTGCTAACATCGGCCACTGTACACCACAGGTCACACCTGACCAGTTGAACAAGAGCGTGTTTTGTTTTTAAAAATTCTGTTTGTGGCAGAACATTTTATTCTATTGACAGTTTTTGATATGATACATGTTCTAGTGAATAAATTCTATTCTTGTGTACTGTATATACAAATTTAGCCTCATATAAATGGAATCTTTAACCATCTGTTTCCCCAAAGTGCAATTTAAAGGAGCCTTTTAGCTCATGATTACAGAAAAGGAGTAGTGACTAGTAGTTGCTCTGTAATACAGTTGCATCAGTAAAATCTATATATATACAGTATATATATATTTATATATATATATTTAAAAGGAAGAAAAGTGAATGTGATATAAATATGTCCCTCTTGTCCCAAAATACAAATGTGTTTGTTGATGTGAGAGGAACTGTCCTGCCTATGATAGTCATTGTTGGGAAATGTATGAACTTATTGTGATGTAGAAGTTAGCCAATGTCATGCTTAATTTCTGTGTTGTTGTAGCTTATTTATAGCAGCTTCATAAAAAAAAAACAAAAAAAAACAGACTGTTTCTACCTGACAGAGGAGGAGGGGGAGGAGGGTGGGAGTGTATACCTGAGTGCACAGGACGAGACATCATCCAGGGAGGTAGACTTCAGATCTATGGTGGCCCTGCTGAGACAGAAAGGACTTAAGAGAAGGAGGGGAGTAGTGACTGAGGTGAGAGACAGCTGGCTTTTTAACACCCTCAACTGTCCCTTACGGGTCTCCCATTAGGTTCCACTGGAAAAATCGGGTCCACCCAGAAGAGCTGCCTCTCCTACAGTGCGTCCACACATCCCTGGCTCTGGCCCTGCCATCGTGGGGCCTGGCAGTCCCATCAGGGCCCCACTGGACATGTACTCCACCAAAAAGAAAAAGGGACTTCTCTCCAAAGGGAAGAAACTATTGCAAAGACTTGGCGCTGTAAAATAATTTGACGTACTTGGAGAGTGACATCCACTTCCTAGCAGTGTTAAAAATCTAAATACAGTGGACAGGTGGTATTTGAGTTTAGCAAATGCTTTATTCTTGTACATCTGTTGTAAACTAGAATATTTGTATTTTATTAAAAGGTATGGACTACATATTTTCAATAATACAATTAATATGTTCCCGACACTTCACAGTGTCAGCTGATGTAGTATTGAGTATCATACCTCCACGTCTCTGGCTGCTGAAGTTTTGCTGTAGACAGACACCGGGCCCACGGCATTCTCCATTGTGTTGGCACTTAATACACACGTACGTGTGATCAGTGTCTCCATGAGTAGAAATCAGAATGTCACTCAAACACGAGGGCTCAACTAAACCACTGAATTCATTTTGAACCTGAGGAAAAAGCTGGACTTGGAGGGCCTCAACCAGAGTTCAGAACAGCCAGTCAAATCACTTGTATTAGAGGTTTGCATGTTTTACTTCAGCACATTCCCTCCTGACCCCTTGAGAGCATGCTGTGTGATGGGATCAGTATGGAATATGAAGCATGCAGTACTTTAAGACAGTGTGGTTGACTTGCTGTACAGTATACTGTGACAAATCAAAACAACTCCTGCTCTTCTGCCCTATTTCTACAACTGTGATACAGGAGTGTGTCCCCCACCCCAAAAAATGTCAGACACTGACAAAACAAGCACATCATGTACCTACTACAGGGTCTCTGCAGTAAATCAGTCTGAATGAAAATGCCTAGTAGATCCAACCTTCATGTATTTGCCTTATACTGGCACAATATTTGTCCAGTACAGCGTGCCGTTCCATGCCTACTACTCATTTCTGTTGTTACCGTAGGTTACGAAACATGTTTTGTTTGCAGATGTTAATCCTGACTTGTAATGTGCAGGGTATTGTGTGACTGTCGTGATTTCCATAGGAGCAGAGCTTAGACTCTTGTATTGACAATGTTCATCATCCATA
>JAUBNQ010000028.1:6354469-6367473 GCA_032353495.1 Ctenopoma kingsleyae
AACAACAACAACAAAAAACAACCATACAACTTGTATTTGATTGTACCTTCTGCAGAAAAGGGTCCCGGAGCACCTTTCTGCCTTCCTCTACCAACCAGCTCCCCCTCTGTAGGAGGGGGAGCCACTGGTGGAGACTCCTGAGCCTGGATCTTCAAAATAAAATAAAATAAAATAAAATAAAATAAAATAAAATGAAAATACACACACACACACACACACTTATTAAGTTGTAGATCTGGCGATACGTTAAGGAAACAATTAATTCTTAGAGATTAAAGCCAGTTCTGTGTATCCATTTCAATAAAATATTAGTCTGACTGAGCTGAATTTGCCAACAGATTTCTATTTCAAGAGTAGATGGGGTACTACAATTATCTACTCATTACACTAATGGTTTCTCATACAGTTTGATTGGATCCTAAATTTGGCAGCTACAGAAGTGTTAGGTCGCTTTCACACCTACAGGCTTTAGTCCGTTTTAATTTAACTCGAGTTCGTTTCCCCCTTGGTGTGGTTCGTTTGGTTCAGTGTGAACACAGTAACTGCACTCTGAAGTGCACCAAAACAACCGCACCGAGACCCCCAAATACAGGTGGTCTTGATCCGAATCAAATAGCAAACTCTGGTGCGGTCCGCCTGGTGAGAAAGCATACCGAACCAAAACAGGACCAAACGCTATGAATGGCATTATCTGAGGGCACGGAATCATGTGTAGACTTTAATTTATTTCGTTAGAACACCTAAAACATGCTGCAGGATGAATCATGGACAAACGTGATGTCGTGAGAAGGTGCAGTGTCTCACAGACATCTCGTTGGATGAACGTGCAAGTGATTTAACATAATCAACAATTGCCGGGAGGACGACCGACCACTGTTAACATTCATCATGTAATTGCCTCCTCTGTCATAGAAATATACAGTGGTCCACGACACAGGATCTACTTCCTGTATTTACTTTTATTGCTCCCGCAATGACACATCTGACCAATCAGCAGAGAGGACATTCCCAGGTGATTTGAAGTGACGTATTTTGGTTTGCGTGGATTTTTCCCTGCGTGAAAGGAAACCGAACTAAGAGGAAAATGATACGATGTTACAAACTCATTAACTGATTGGGACCAAAGCAAACTACTAAGGTGTGAAAACGCCCTTCCTGCTGATTTTACATAACATAATGAATTAAAAAAATATCTCTATACTCCAATGTCTAATATCAAACTCTTGCAACATGGTAATGAATGCCACTTCTTCTGTTAAAATCTACCTCTAGGGGAAAAAAAAAAAAGTCCCTTACTGCAGAGTAGCGCAAAAAAATTTAAATTACATTCACATTATGAAACTGAATGTAGTAAACCTTCAAACCTGTGCAAATGACCCACACTGCAGGACAAAACACTACAAGTGGAAAAAAATCTGAAGTTGACATTTAATGGTGTTATTAAAAAAAGATTATATAAAAATAATTTTGAGAAAAGAATCAATGAGACATAAAAAGTAAAACTGGCAGTGTGTAAAATAAAGACAACACTTACTGCTCCAGGTGCCCCAGTCTCTTGACCTCTTGCTCTGCCTCTGGATCTAGCTCGTGCTCGACCAGTCATCTTCAGACAGTCTCAAGCTGTTTAATAAATGTACACCAACATTAATTAAAACTAACGACAACCTCAGACTATCCAGACGAAAGACTTAGAGTTTGGAATTGAAAGCAACACAAATATAAAATAAAATTTAAAAAAAATTAAAAATTACTTTACTTTGACTAACTTCTTTTTTCAGTTTGACAATAAACTAAATTAATCAGAAAAGTCCAAAATTGCATTTACAGGTTTAAACTACTTTAGTTTTCTTGATGCAGACGAGATGGCGCCTGCTGACATTAACGAAGGTCGTGGCCCGTACCACACTCTCAACCAGCTACTAACGTTGGCTAACGGTAGCGTGCTAACGCCAACAACAGTCGTGCCTAAGTTTTTTTCCTTTTACAAGCTATAAAACTTACATATATATTTGTAAAGTCAGTATGTGTAATGCGTTCATTTTTGTAACGTTAGTTAACATTAATTAACACTAGGCAAATGTTACCTTAACGGTTGAAGTGGTATATCCTTAATTTCGACTAAATTAAAACTTGGTGTGGAAATTTGATTCACTGTAACGTCAATGTCACCGCATAGTATAAAAACTGAAAGGCCATACTCACTTTTAAAGAAATGTTCTTGCAGATAATTCGTCGTTAAACTACAAAAACCTGTTGGACACAGGTGCATGCACGATGACAAGGAGAAAAGAAATTGCGGCAATATAGTTATACGCCTCTTCACTAGGAAAATTAATACGCTCGTGAGGGGTTTTAAAATATACTTTAAGTAAGCAAGTCAATTTGCACAAAGTATCTTTATCTATTTTAAGTTCAAATGCTCAAAATCTACCAAATAAAGATATTAATAAAGGTGAATAAATAAACTGTTCTCAAAAGCCTAAGAACTACTTTTTTAAGCGCAGTGATTCGTTCACCCTCGTGCTGTTGTGTGTCCAGTTTTTTAAATGTTGCTGTTTGAATTGTGACCACTTGATGGCAGCAAAGCGCACGCAGTAAATAACATGATCCGAGCTGTTTGGTTCATTAAAACTTCCTTCACTCAATCTTTGAAACAAATACTGCTTTTTAGAAATCAGCAAAACCTGCCGACTTCAGTGACCCCCAGTTCATGAAAAATATAGGCTAAGAGATAACAGATCTTATTTAAAAGAACATGTATTGGTGCTTATTGATAAATTGTATAAATTCACAAAAAAACGCATTCATTACAAATAAAATAGTACTTCAGTTATCTATTTAACCTTTAATTGTATAAATGCTGAAAAAATAGGTTTCATGAATCCTGCACTGTAAGTACAACCTAAATGAATTCAGGTTGAGTATAAGATAAATAAAAGGGTGATCGTGACTTTTCTTAAAAGTGTTGACTGGTTGACCAAAATATATTGACTGATTGAGTATTTACTGTGTACCCATGACACATTTTTGATGATGTTGTTTACACCACATCTAGACATGGACTTGCATCAAAATCTCTTAGAAGGCCTTGTGCCTGGAGTTGATCATTTCCTTTTCTTGTCATGTTCAACTGTTAATTACTTTAAAATCCCTCTTATGCACATCTTTTAAAGAGGTGCTGGATCACGAGCCATTATTTCTTCCAAAACTTTTCCTCTCTTCGCCATTTCCTACCATTTGAAACAGAACTTGACACCTCAGAAGGCATTTTTAGGAAGATGTACGCAAGTCTTTCATGTCTGAGATCTAAGAGTGATTACAGATTCAGACCTGAGGGACCAATCTGGGAGGACCTTCTTCAGTCACTGTTTACCTGCTGTAAGAAGACTTAAGGGAGATAAAGAAAAGGCAGGCACATCAGTGTGATCAAGCCTGATTGTGAACAGTACGGATCTGACATAAATGGTCTGGTAATGTAAAGGCTTTGACTAAAAAAAACATTTTGTTCTTCAAAAAACGGGCTATCTCTTTAAAAACAACAAAGGACACTGAAAATAAGAGAAAATTAAAGAAAAAGAAGAAAATGTGGCAAGGGAGAGGACTGCAAGCTGAGCGGTGTGAGGCTGAGAGAGGTACACCCTGCCAAGGACGCTGATGAATGCGCTTCAGGCTTCAAGCTCGCCCTGCAGCCCCCAGTGGTGTAGATTCCACGCTTACACTAATCATGCTCTGTGAGGTACTACGAACCAAAACTGATGAAAGGAAACATGCAGCTAGTATATCAAACTGGCCCCACTTTCACATAACACGCACCTTACATTTTTACATTTATCATCACAATCAAGGATGTTATCCCCATCATCAGCACCACCCTCAGGAACATTTTCCAAACATTCAGCCACCTAACTGAACCTGTATGAAACGTTAAAAACAAACCCGACCCAATGCTTTCATACTACATGAACTACAGTGGTCCCATTAAGCTTGAACCCCTGATTGCAAAACCAGAACATGAGGGGATTCTGAATAACAAGGATCTATCTTACCATGATATCAGTAAGCGGGTAAGGAAAATTTGATTATTCCCCTCCGCTCTGTGGAATCTAATCTGCTCTGCATCAGCCTGTTCCCCCTTAAAAGACCCAGGCACTGCATCACACATGCAAACGCACACAAACACAACTGCACCATGGGTTTATGTAGTCCAATGAGAATATGCAGCAAAACTATGCACACAGTATTTAACCGTAAGACAAACTAGTGTCCAATTCACAATGAAGACACAAAGACACCATGGGGTTTCCGCTTTGCTCGTGGTGGTGCAGTGTTGGTGTTGTCAAAATTGTTGACGCTCACTTATCAGCAAGCTCACTATATCAGTCCTCCATCAGGAAAAGATAACTCCCAAGCAGATACAGAATAACAAATATTGCCAAAATAATGTTTCTCTCCAAAACATTAAAATTTCTCCTTATAAATATATAAAGGTTATATATTGGCTGTTAACCTGTCATATATTGTATGTTATGTACAGTAAATTAAAAGAGAATAAGCTAATATTTAAACTAAAAGAAAACAAATGAAATAAGACAAAGATTTTCTGCTTCTTATGGACATTTAGTTTTAATATCATCACTTAACTTATCTAAACTATGTGACAACATTGATCCTTTAAATGTCCTACACCAACCTACATCATCAGTCTGCTGCTTAATCAGAATCTAACATTATTCAAAGCAACCAGAACAACTTTATTTGATAGTAAGTGTTTTTAATTAATTGATTTAATTGATTTGAATTTTAATTTGTAATACTGTTTGTTTAAAATATAAAATATTATTAAAAGTGAAATAGTCTCAATTGATGAGTGTCTCATGCTGGCAACTCTTTTAACAGGCTAATATGTGGATTCTGAGTAAAAGAATCAATTTTAATGCTCAATTTTCAAAAATATATTTGATTTTTTTTTATCATAATCTGCAAGAATTAATAAGATTATATTATCTCTGCTAAAAAAAAGTATTGTTTTTCATTTTAATCTTGTGCACCATGATCACCAACACACGAGTCAGCTATTTTTTAGGTTTTCCATATTACTTCTATTAAATCAAAGCTTTCCTTGGACTGATGACAAGAGCTTACGGGTCAAGATGACTCAAAACCAGGAACAGAGACGATTGTGTCTCAAATCTATGGCACAATTTCTCATTATGGCTTTCAAAATAGCAAATCCTTTTTCATAAATGATTTAACCCCTTATCTACATTTCCTGTGAGCGTGAGAGCCAAGGACATGTCCCATTCAAGCTCCATTTTCTTACAGTATTTGGCAAACACTGCTTCCTGTTCATTTGATAACACAGACCTCTGGCTGGTGGCCTTGAGGAGATTATTTGTGTATACAATACAAGAAGTCTGGATAGAAGAAGATTTTACTCAACAAGGATTTATTTATCAATCGAAACTTGAAAGGTGAAAAGTAAACGCTGTTGGTCATCTGTCACTTTGCTAACAGGAAATAATGGCAAGAACGAATCTGGGTACTTTTTAAAGTTTTGTGCTTGGGGCATTCAAACATTAGCCCAACCCTTTTTGGAAACGTAGGGGTCTAAAGGAAGCGGGGAAGGTGGACGAGGCCCTTGCTGCAGAGGCAGAGCCCCCTCGGAGCCAGCCTCAGTGAGGATGCCATGTGATCTCTGTAAAGTCAACAAGGGTCCACAGCTGGGCTGCAGGAGAACAGAAAGCAGACACGTAGCAACACCCTCCTGCTGGGAGCCGCCGAGAAGACGGCGGACCCACAGACTGCTTGTGAATCTTCTGTAGATTTCTCCCTCGTGAAGTGTGAGTGGACAGAGGGGAGGAATCTTCCCCATTACAGTTGTATTGCCTAAGAAGAAATTCGCTATTTTCACTAATTTTAGTTTACATACATTGTTGTATGCTATATCTTACAATCCTGACATCTCATTCTTAGCTCACCGTGTGCTCCAAACACTCTCCTCTATGGCAGGAAGCACAAATGGGAGCACTGCAGCTGTAATTTCTCAGATTAAGTTGCCTTCTGCATCACTGAAACTTTCTGGGGGTTGGAAGTTGAAATCTCAGTGGTTATTCTTCTCTTTGTCCAAAGAACTGGTTTGAACAAAGGTGCAGTGAAGCATCAGCAGCAAAGAATCTAATAAGCACGATGTGGGAATAAAGCAGAGGGGAGTGAGCATCAAAGGCAGCTAAGCACAGCATGACTGGCATTGGTCTGAACTCCCAACCTAGGACACTCTGCATGCTCTTCAGCAATCGCCCCCTTTAGACTAGTCCTGGGCAGTAATTAAAACCATCATTCCCACTGCCTCAGTATCTCATTAGCTACAGGGGCCAAGGCTTTCATCCCAGCTTGTCCAAAAATATCACAACTCCACACCAGCAAAGATGAGCCCCCACACAACCAAAACACATGTCTGTGACATCTCTGAGCTGAACAGAGCATTGTCTAACTATCATCTAACTCCAAAATAACAGAGAGATCACACAAGTCTATTCATGCCCACTGAAATGATTATTGCACCGATCAGAGATAACTTGGAGGTAAACTGTCACCCTGCTGTTTAAATCTACCTGTGCAGCAAACAAAGAATAAATGCAGATATGAAAGAGTAATCAAAACATGACTCCAGGAGGAAAAGAGTACTTTTGTGTAATTTAGTTTTCATCTGCAAACATCAACCGGTGTCGGCGACTGAAACCCATTAAAAAATGAGGACAAACTGAAACATTTGAAATGCCTACATGTTCACTATCAAAGGCAGGATTTGAAGTGGGTGAATATCGGTCGCAGTGGTCAGATTTAGCACTTTGGCTGCAGATAAAAAGAAACTCTTCTTCCTATGTTTAATTCAGTATGGACCATGACTAACTCATGAAATATCCTGGGCCTCTGATGTAAGGCTTATTTTCACTCTTTGTGTACTGTAGACAGAAATGAATACATCACTTCACTGACTAGACTGTGATGCATTTCAGCATCGGGATGCAGGTCAGGAAAATATGGCGGCATAAGTATATTTTCTTCCCACAGTAAATCAGTTCTTTATTATATCAGCAAAGCAGAGCTATACTAAAACCTTAATCCGCTGCATGTTATTAACCTACTTGGCATCACTGCCTGGATGTTTTAGTGCTTTCAAATGACAGCAAGAAAGCTAATGGAAAAGACAGGATGTCAGCAAAAGCACCATTGTGTTTCTTTCAGGTAAACAGCGGCCTATCTGCTTTTCAGTGGCCGGCTCTAAAATACATACAGTACATATATTCAGTGTGTCATGAGCCACAGCAAGTTCAGCAGACATAGTGAGAGCATGTATCAAATGGTTTAATAAAGATATTGCGTTGCAACATGTTGCATATGAATTTTCTATGATCCTCTATTCAAGAGTTTCAAAATACTTGCTGTGCCAAAATGCCCCACCCAAACATATAAAACAGGATCAGTCTGTTTCTAAAGAGTTCTGTTACATTGCCCTAACAAACATGCCAACCACTCCTCCTACTCCTCCTGCACAAGTGTGTGTGTGTACTGCTATGTGCATTTGAAATAGTCTCCAAATTCTTTGGCCACAAGAAGCCTCTGATCTTTCAGTGACACAAAGAGCTGTGCAAGATGAGGATGAGCTCTGAAACTTTGTCAACATTCAGTCTGAATCTGCAGCTCTTTTAATAACAAGAGGGCATTGTTTGTGTGCATATTTGCTCAAAAAGGCCTCAATGCCACAAAAACCATTATAGACCGGGTCCCCATTTCCTCTTCAGTGTCATTATGAGTCAGTCGAAATTAAAACCCAACCACAAGCTGGTTCTCAGCCAAATTCAGCTAACTGACTCTCTCCCACTCTGTTTCTTTGAGAAGCCTTTGATGTTAGCAGGGGGCTTTTGCACTCGCAGTGATGGTAACGAATGATACTTTAAGCGATTCTTTTTTATCCGGCAAGCTTAATGAAAGATTAATGGGTTTGATATTTTCCCTTGTTTATATTTTATTTAAAAAGTAAGCCACGGTCCTTGGAACCTGATAAAAGCTTCTCCATAATGATATTATGGATCAGTGGAACTCGTATTATTTTCTTTGGCTCTAAACTCAATGAGAAGTATTGATTGTATTATTAGCAACACTATCTCTACATGAAGAGCACTGACCTTGAATGCCTCGTCTACATCTTTGTCAAATATGGATGGAGGGTGTTGCAGCTGCGACAGAGAGCTATTCATTTCCATATGTCCTAATTTAGCTGAATGCACACTTGCTTTTTCACTCTGTTCTACAGCTTGAACTGACAGTCTATAAATTTGTCCTCCAGTATAAGGAGCATTGTATGGTTTTATGATGTGGAGGATATGAACAGCTGCCAGTCTGAAAAGATTAGTCCTCCTATTTCACGCTTGTCACTGGAGTTGGTAACATATGCTATAGTGTTTATTCTTGGATGTAACGCACTTCAATTGATATTTCATTGGTTTTATCATATGTAAACACAAGAAAACACGCTGAATATTAGGGTTGAATTATCATTGCTATCCCAGTAAGAGGTCCGTTGTTTAAATGGTTCAGTAATTGTTTGTGACTTACAGTATGGTTTTATAACACTATCACATTTAGAGCTTGTAAGATTCTTTTTCTTCTTACTCATTTTTTAAAGATGTTGAAATATCTCTATCCCCTATGGAAAACATGAAGAAATCAAGATCAAAGACTTCCGTGCATTAAAAACATTATTTTTAATGCGCTATATTTGACTGAGCAAGCATTTTTGCTGCTTTTATGGAAAGTATTCAGAGGAGATCCTTTTTTCCATTGTGAGTATGAAGGCATATATCAGTTGGCTTTACAACATACGTATGAATGAAAGTGATGTTCTTCTGATCACTTCAATATTATGTGAACATCTGTCATTTGAAGTTTCTTAATTAATAGTTGTATTTTTCAGTCCTTGCTAAAAGGGGCTCTCCATTGAATTTACACATGACAGTTAAAAAATTGAGACATATACTGTATGTGTTGAAGCAAGTGTAATTGCGATCATGGATTAGATATGGATTATGTAAAATTTGAAATATTATGTTATTTCAGACTAAAAGTGATCAAGTTGTGTCACTAGAAATGATCCAGTGCTTTCAAAGTGTTATCTTTTTGTGCTTTGATTTTGTGCTTCCTTTTTAAATATATTTCCAAGCTTTATGGTATTGCAATAATACAGATCTTGCAATAAATATAACAACTGATGTTCTATGGTACCCTGGTGACATTGTAGTTAAAAGTGTGTGCTGTGATTTCAACGTCCTTAATGTGAATTTGGTTGGGATCTCCTCTCATCTCACTAATGTCCAAAAAAGCAAAAAAAAGCTCAAAAATGACATGATAGTATGTAAAATAATAGTATGTCCCCTAAAATAAAATATGGGTAAATCTGGTCTTTGCTAAGATGCTGGTTGTCTCCATTTTGTAGAGGGCAAGAAGAGTGGCACAGGCTCGCAGCAACAGTCACAACCATTATTTCCTGTGGTTTATGTTTACTGCTTCACCGTATACAGGATGAAGAACTGTGATGTACTCAGTAACCTGCAAGGCCAGTTAAGAGCCCACTGCAGTCTGTCACAGGAAGGACGCAATCCCTGAAAGACAGACTGCAAGTGTGTTTATGACTGTGTGGGATCACTGGGAAAAAGATAGCAAAAGAAGGGACTGAAGGAGAGAGCATTTAGGAGGGAACAATATGTTTCTGAGTGTCAGGGCCTCTTCTGGCCCTGAGGCTATACTACTCTCTCCCCCCTTTACTTTCTCTGTCTCTCTCCCCCTGCCTCCCCTCTCTCATTCTACCCATCTCTCCCACCTCTTGCTCTGTGATTTATGCCTAACCTCTGTAATTACAGTGCCAACCGCAGAAGCCGTCAGGTTCAGATGGGGTGAGGCACGGACATGTTCCATCACCTGAAAGCGGCAACTCACCAGCTCTGCTCCTAAATACAGCTGTAATTTTCCCTTCAGCCTAATCTTGACATTGACTCTAGGAACATATTTGTGTGACAACAAGACACCACAGAGGCCCATTGCCAAACATCAGTCAATTGTTTTCTATTAGAAGACACAGTGAGTTTATGAAGCATGTATGTTCTGCGAGTTAATTAAATGAGTTTCTGTTGATTGATTTTTGCTCTTATCAGTGAGTTTTAGGTGTGCATGGTAATTATATTGTGGTCCTTCTCTAAAATCTCTTAAATTAAACAGAATAATATAATAATATAATATTAGTTCAAACTAAAAGTGTACAAAACACCAGCAGCCTCCGCTGTGAAATAAAATATAATAGTGGTTATTAGGGCTTGGTGACCTATAGCACATATTCACTATCTAACCTGACATGTCCACAGATACAAAACGCTCACACAGACCCCACAACAGAGAGGAAATACAGTTTATCAGTGAGCTGTTAGCTGGAAAAGGGAAACTCTTTTCATTCGTTTTCAAAGGCTGTTCTTCTTTGCACTGTATATGCATGGGGATGTCCATGATACACCAGGCATTGTCAGTGGACAGAAAGCTCTCTTTGGCAGCCCCCTTGGTGAAGCAGCATGATAGAAAGTCAGGGAAAGAAAAGAAAGAGAGAAAGAAAGAGAGAATGTGCCCACATGAGTGTGACATAGTGCTGCTGGACTGATTTGCTCACCATGACAACCATGGAAGGGGGGTATGAGGAGCTGGAGACCCCCTGGCTTTTTAGCCGAGGCACAATACGGAGAGGTACGGCTGTCTTAACCTCAGTGACATCCCTGTTGTCAGCGGGTCAAATCCTTGAATATCAATGAACTGACTCAGTGCCCCTTGCAGTGGTCCTCAAAAGTGTCCAGTTCACATAAGAAGCTCACGTTGTCCTTTCTGAACTCTGTTGACCTGCTTCCAGCCTTTTGCTGCATTCAGACCAGAAACGATGATTCCACAGGGTTAAACAACACTTAAACAGTGCACATGCATTCCTAGTTCCCGTTTAAAATCAGGTCTGTTCATTGCTTGTCTTCATTGCATCAGGGGTACTTACAATGAAGGTAAAACATACATAAATAAATAATAAAAAAATGAGGCAGTTGTGATATATTAATGTCATATGTTGGCAGTGATATTGCATGAAAAGTACTTAGTAAGTAAAAAAATAAATAGTATAGATACAAGGAATAACAAAGTTGTTCAAACGACTAGCTAAAAGTGAATGATTGCTTAATCAATACATTTCTTAGTTAATTAAAGTAATAACTCCATGACATAGTTAGATAAAAGTAAAGAATATATTGTTAGAATATGTAGTTTACATAAATCCATAGATTTACCTATAAGTAACATGCCATTTTTGAAATACAGTGTCAACACAAACCATTTTTATGTAGCATGACTAACATCCTGTATGTTAAATTTATTCTGAACATGATGGGTGGGGTTAAGAGCAATTACATAATTACTTAAGCTCATCTGATGACTTTGACGGGGGTAAAAGATTTGGAGGCATCAGCATAAACCATAAAACACGTTTTTTCAAGCACGTAAGTAAACCCCTGATTCTGACAGCAAGAGCAGCATTCCTGCAGCCAGATAAAGTTACTAACTAAATACATTTACTCAAGTACAGTACTTAAGTACAATTTTGAGTTAGAGAGAGTATTATATGTTACTTTTACTTTACTTTACTTAGTGGCACAGTAGGTAGGGCAGCTGGCAATTGGGCCTGTCCATGAACCCCAGGGTCCAAGGTTTGTGTCCTGGGCCCTCCCTAGTGCCGGTCCCAAGCCTGGATAAGTGGGGAGGGTTGCATGAGGAAGGGCATCCGGTGTAAAAACTCCTCACCAAATCAAACATGTGGAGTATTATGCTGTGCCGACCCCGAAAGGGAACAGCGGAAAGAAACTTTCTGTTACTTATACTACAGGTCAGAGGAAAACATTGTACCTTTTCTCTATTACATTTAATTTACAGATATAGTTACTAGTTACTTTTTGCAATATATAGATGATTTTGTTTTACTGTCTACAGCAGCCATCACCTGTCTGTCAACTGCCATCAAGTCAAGTATTTTTCTGCATAATGCATCATTTTGATGTCTGCAATACTGCTCCCTTCTCTTTTTCTTTCTCTTTCTCTTTCTATCTTTGAAGAGCAGAACAACAGGGGCTTGTCCTTATGTAGTTTTGTGAATCCAGCCATGTTGGTTCAAAGTGTCCATGACCAGAGGCAAAGATCAAACAGAAAGCTAAATTTAGTTCTTCATTTCCATGTCAGCCATTGCTGCTTATGATACACTGTATTGTGAACATTCATTGATATTCATTCATACTGTGCAGTTGTTGTGCAGTACATGCAGTATGTGAACACATTGTTTGCATGCTTGTATGGCACACCCTTTACCACGAAGTGTGATGCTTTTGGTTTTGGCCTCGCTAGTACATATGACAGCTGTTTTTCAGACTACAATCGGCTTCTTTTGTTTGGCTCTGTAAATCCCGGTTGGTCTCACATCTGTTCTTAAAGATTTTGATGAGTAGAATGAAGTACATCTTCTTGGAAGCTTTCCTAACCCATCGTGGCTAAAAATACAAATGCATTTTATTCAAGTGTTGACATGTTTACGAATATAAACAAATCTCGAGAAGCCTCAAGTCTCACATCAAAAGCTCAGGAAATAAATTTCAGTGTGAAAAATGTCTCAAAGCCAAAAGTTCCTATGTAAACAAAGACAGCAGAGGGGCAACTGGGCTTCATCTGGTTTGCCATACTGCACTCACAGACTGGGCCTTTAAAGTGGCCATATTATGCTTAATTTAGGGTTTATATTTTATTCTGCAACACCATTGATACAACATTATAGAATTACCAAGTAATCAAAGTGTGAATACATGTTATAATACCTCTTTATGCAAAGGCTCCTCTGGCCTTGAGACTAAAAAGGCTTGTTTGAGTTCTTGTGTCCTTAACGT
>JAUBNQ010000028.1:6367573-6419303 GCA_032353495.1 Ctenopoma kingsleyae
TATAATACCTCTTTATGCAAAGGCTCCTCTGGCCTTGAGACTAAAAAGGCTTGTTTGAGTTCTTGTGTCCTTAACGTGCCCACTTTGTTCTGATTGGCCAGCTTGTAGAAGACTTCCTGTGAACTAAACTACGCCCACTTGGAACAGCACTGTCCTTCAGTAACAACCAAGTCAAAAATCCTGCTGCATACTGGGGCAGGTTGTGAAAACAGTAGTTCATGAAGTGCTGTGACAAGATAAAATTTAAAAAATAAAAAAGCCCAAAAACAGCTTTACACTTATGGACTTCCACTTGACAATAATGCAGCATTTTAAAAACAAAGAAGGAGAGAGAAAAAGGCAAACTGGCCAGACCGAAAACTGACTACTAGCCAGCATGCAAACATACGTACACCTCAAGCTTTGGACCTCTGACTATGTGTAGCATGGGCACCCAACTATATACGTAACATAAAAAGCATGATATGAGTCCTTTAAGTGCTCTGTTATTTTCCACTCAGACCTTAGAAGTGGGTCCTGACCCCTTCTCTGTGTAGATTAGCTGCTGCTGCCATCACTTTCATTACTATTATCAGGACCAGACAATCTGGGTCGCCACCAGTGTCCAGGAAACCAAGATTCTTTTGCCATGCTATTGCTTGATTACTCAAAGGAACACATGCGCTTCTATCAGATACAGTCGCAAACTCCAAACAATAAAGCCATTTATCATCTCCTCAACTGTTCTTTGGTGCTTATCCCAAATTGCTTCCAGTGCTGTCATTGCATTAAGCAAGCTGGGAGCAAAGTGGGACATTGTCTTGGATCACTGTGGACCAACACATGTTATGTGTTGAGTGTGCCTGTTCATATTAACTTGACGAAATGCTCTGCTAGGAGTTTTGCCAGACCGAGAGGTACATGGCCAAAACACAAGCAAGCTGACAAATAGTCTAAGAATAGGGAGTAGCTGTGGATCAGGAGGTAGAGTGAGTTGACCCCCCGACCAAAGAGGGAGCAGTTCAGTTCCCAGCTTCTCCAGTCCATGTGTTAAAGACATGAAACCCTAAGCTGCTCCTGGTGTGTGTGTGTGTGTGTGTGTGTGTTCTTCACTTGTAAGTCATTGTGGATAAAACTGTAATGTAAGCTTATACACTCAACGTTGGCCACTCTATTAGGAACATGAGTACAATTTAATGTAATACAATATAAATATACACATATAAAGTCATAATTTTTCAGTTTTTGTTCAAACATTGGTGATGATAATACAATATTATTTATTTATTGTAATTGTATTTGTTTATTATTGGTGGTGGTAGTATAGTGGGTGGTAGAGTCACATTATATAGAGTTTCTAATGATTTGGCCACCCCAAGGGACCTCCCACAATGACCCCAATTTTACAACCATATATAAAACAAGATTTTGAATTGCAAATAAGTAGCTGTGTGTGCAAAAACACAGCTGTATGATTTTTTTGTTTCCTGCTTCCTGCTATCACTGTGTATTCAAGGGATGAAATGAAAATCTGTAATATGGCCTCTCTTGTGCACACTGTGTGTTGCTTTCAGCTGTGTAATATAACAAAATGATTTTTACATTACTTAAGTACTGTACTTGTGTTGTTTCCATTTTATACTAACATGATGCTTTTTTTGAGAATAAGACTAAATTGACATTTTGAGAAATATTTGTTTCTTGGGGAAGCTTCAATAAAGAGATCCATACATTTCTGTACAAACAGTATTTTCTGTACAGAAATGTATTAAGGTAAAAAGGTGCTCAACACAACATCTGTGCTGGTGTTCTCATCTAAGTCTCAAAAATGTCAAATTGTTCCTTTAAACAAACTCATTGAACTATCCAACTGTATTTGAAATAGTAATATAATCTGCTGGAACTAAAATACCTATTATATATATTAATAATTCTTATCAGTGATAGTAGCGTAGTAATGTCATATTTCCCCATATGAGTAATTTAGCATTTGATACTTTAAGCACATTTTGATGATACTTTTATTTAAGATGAGTCTATATTACTACTTGGAATACATCATGAATAAGTAGTCATTCATGATTTTACATGGCTAAAACATGACAATCACAAGTCAGGTGAAGTACACAAATGTCTACTCATAACTAAATGGTCTGTGTCCGTTGTGTTGTCTTTTGTGTGTAAGTGTGGACACTGTTTTTAAGACCTTACGTTATGCCAGTAAGTGGTAGGTGGTCTGCAAATATATTATTATGTACTGTATATTGTATCTCGGTTTGTCAGTGTCCATTTCATTGAGTTTATGTGAAAATAGTCAAATGTCTGCATACTGTATATTATGCCAGCAGGGCGAGGATGTTTTCTCCAACTTTATGTGACAGTTGATTGTGTAGCTTCCTTTCATGTTCTCCCCCTCTGTGCCATCTTTCCTTGTTAAGTTGGCTGAGAGTGTCTTTGAACCACAGGCATTTTCTCTCAGCGGTGTTCATGAGCCCTGCCAGATCCATCATCATCCCTCTCCCTCTGTCTATTCCTCTATAGAGCCTATACCGTCTGTAAAGTCGCAGACACGCAAATATATACACGTGTAGACAGTCTCCTGTTGTGCTTGCTCTCTCCACTCCACCATCAATCCTGTCACTGCCTTCATAACGTTTCCAAAAAATCGCCCGTCTCACGTGTGACAAAGGAGTGCGTAGTTACACAGGTACACACACATACACTCACACATACAGTACTACATGCAGTTAAATACATAAACGGCACGTTATGCTTTATGTGATGTATTTCATGAAGTCATTAATTTTCTAAAGAAAATGACTGCACACTTGTTCACGTGTGTATAGTTTTTGCGAGAAGGTCCCCAAGAATCAGGAAAGGCCGTCCCAGGTCCTGATATTGTGCTATGTTTTAAAAATATCAGCACTCTTTGCAGTATGGATTAAGAAGGTGACAGATTAGAGTCTTCTGCTAAGTCACCATGGTGAAAATCTTGCTTCCAGCTGACACCAGACTATTCGTGTCTCTCTAACCACATAGTCTCCTGCCTTCTCAGTCACGTTGCAGCCCATGGGAGCCTACAGCACTTGTAATACTTCTTCCTTACTAATCTGACATTGTTGTGTTGAATGTTGCATATCAGCCATTATGTGAGAGGATGTGAATCATGTCCATCTTGTCACGTTAGGCAGACATGACTGACCGTTGTTAAGTTAATAGTTTGACATTTTGAGAAATCTGCTATCCTAACTTTGAGATGTTCTGGTAGGCAGATTTGTATTACCTTTGAACAGAGCAAGGCCTGTTTTCCCCCTTGTTTTCATGTGACTGACAGTTGATCAACTGGTAATAGAAGAAAAAAGCCACACAAACTATGTTTACAGTGAGTGAGAATAGCACTGACTGAACTAAGGTCAAATCTTGATAAGATTTTGTGGCCTGTTATGGTCTATCTAATGCAAACCTGTATCCCATTTCTACATGTTTCACAGCACACAGGTTGCCCATATGTTTTGGTGTACAATTATTTCCCTTGTTAAATAAAAGTTACTCTAGCTGTGAATGTCGTTCTGAAGGAATTTTTGAAAGACATTTTGATAAAATATTTTTGCCAGCTATCAGCATGCATGCTTTCACACGCACCAAACCAAACCAAATCTATGAAAAAGAAACGGGCTGAAACATGGCTGACATACAAAGACCAGTGTCTGAAATGTGTTGTTATGCGCTGGTCTAGCTGATGCTGTATTAAGCATAACTAGTCCTTCGAGGAAGTGAGCCACTGCCCTGCTTGTGTGCAGGGGGAGTGTCTGTTTGCACAGGTCTCTGTCAGTTAACACTAATCTGCCTGATCTCCACCTCAAAGTCACTCACTTCTCCACATGCAAATAAACATATTCAGCCCTCTTTCAAACCAAAGCCACTATCAAACGCTTGTTTGATCAGTCGAGAGCCTGCAAGGCAGTTCATTATGTTTTGGGGAAAAAAAGTGCCCTGCCCCCACCTTGCAGGGAGAGAACTCATTGTTGCCATGTTTTTTATGTAATTACTCTCACCTTCAGCAGCTGGGAACAAGTGTCTTCACAGCAGATTGAGGTGTGTGTTTCTGTGAACTATTAGTGTAGCTTGTTACTGCAGATTGGCCACATATACTGTACTCTTGCATTGCCCTAGATTCTTTGCTATATGCATCAATTCAGAATATGAAACCCACCCACACATCCTTCTACCATAATCCTCACAACTCTGGATTTTTGTACCAGAACTTTTGGGATAAGAGGCTGCTTTCATTGCATTCTGTGATAACACACTGGTCTATGAAACTCAGTAAAGTTTTTTTTTTCTTCAATAACACTCCGAGTTACTCTGTGTGAAAACAAAGCTGTTTCATTTGTCATGGTGCAGCAACTACTGTTCCTCTCTGGCACAGCCAAAGGAGGCAGAACTTTTGAAAAGACAACAGATTTACATTTAGAGCAGGTATCTAATAAGAGAAACCAGCATCCCTATAGGTCTAGCACTGGAAGCTACAAACCCATCCACTCCTGAGCATCAGCCAAATTCCTTTGTGTGTATGTTGTGTGTGTGCATCATGTATGAGTCTATGACATCAAGAGGCTAAGCACCGCTTCCCAAACAGACAGGCCTGAACTAGTAAACAGGTGCTGCATGAGCAGCTGAGGATGAGGACATGGGGCGTCTTCACAAAGCCTGATCAAAGACAAGCTGCCTCAGCTGCCAGTCATCGCGGCAACTTGATTTATGTCACTGTGTCAGAGAACTTTATGACTGCTTGCAAAAGCAAAGATATGCAGGTTCCACAGTCGTTTATTGATTTAGAAGCAAGGTTTTAAGCTTTTGACTAGTGATGTTTTCCCTCCGAACCCGAATCAGTCATTTAAACTTCATGTTAGTATGTTTGTAATACCATTTGGCTCCACAAAGGCACTTAACATCAGCTCAATTACTGTGAGTGTGAAAAGCTGAAAATCCTGGCTCACTGGCGAACAAGTCAGATTAAATTAAATCAAGTAATTATCAAAGGTTTGATGCTGTTTGAGCAACATTGATCACATGCAGAAGCTCCTTTTTGTCAGCACATCATAAGCCAACGCAGACACCGCTATCTCCGGCATGGCAAAGGAGACCGAAGGAGAAGCAAGGAAAGAATGATTGTGTGGGTGCCGGGATTTGTCCAGGTGGAGTTTAGTGATATGTGGGTCCAGTATTCATCAACCTTAGTCACATTGTTTTGACAGAGTTCCCCATCAGTGTCATCACAAGGAACAACATTTAATGACCAACACGAGATGCAAGTTGTTTCACTCTAAAAACCTAAGTCCAGAGATACACACACAGTGTGATTGCTAAAAAAAACCCTTCTTTGCCAGTAATACTTTGCCCTTGCTCTGAGCAGGATTTTTTCCTTTGAAGAGAGGAGAAGAAGAGAAGTGAAGCCTGCTTGGCTGAAGAAGCCCTGGAGGGGGGTGGTAACTGTCATTTATATTTACAGCCTTCCCAGACACCTCAGGGGCTGTTATCCAGGTGGCCTCTGCTGAAGCTCTCAGAAGCACTCACACCTTTTCGCAACCTGGGAGTATCAATAGACACTGGCTGACTTTGATTCAGCCACATAGAGGTTGTGAGTCATGTGCTTTTGACTGTTAAAACGGGTTGGGTTGACGCTGGAACTTGAATGCCCTCGGGGATAAAGCATTACTACACTTCTGAAACTTTATTAGACCAGAGAGGACTCTCTACCACACGTTTTAAACTCAAAACGATGTGAAAGTGAGGCAGATAAAGGTGGAAAAGGTCTTGTACTCCAAAAATGCATTTCCCCCACATTTTTTCAATATAACTTCATGCTTTCTAGTTACATTTACATTCAAACTACTAATATTTGTATATATGTCTTGAATCGATAACATACATGTAGTCATTGACTTTAAAAATCATTTTCCTGTTGATCTGACAGCACACCCATTTGCACTTATTTTGATTCTAGACTAGACTTGTGGATCTCAAAATTATTGACAGTATAAGGTTCATTTAACATATAAAATCTCAGGATACCACACAATGTATTCAGTTTGCTCATGCCTTAGAAAACAGCTTCAGTCAATATGTATCTTCAAATCCAGGCCAGATGTGTCTTTAGAAATGTCACTATGCCCTGCTGATAAGAAGAGAAGAGATGACAGATATTTTGTATTTTGGTTTGCAGCAATCCTCTTTTCAAAGTCAAACCCTTCAAACAGTCTAATCCTGTCCTGAATGAGAGCTGGATTATTGTATAACCCCATTGATCCGCACCGACACATGCAACTCAGCGAGAGAGAGAGGAGAGATGAAGAGAGAGGACTAAAATAAAGTTGTATACTCACTTTAGCTGAGGCGAAGAACTATACATATGCTTATAAAAGCAGTGAGGAATATAAAAAAAACACTATGAAAACATAAGGTAAAATACTGGATATTTTAGTGGCCTATTTTCAATCACTACTTTCACTTTTCATGTTCATACTATATTGCCTCAAATCTCCACTAAAAAGAATTAACTGCACACTGAATTAACTGATAATTAACCTGTTTGCTTTATAAATGGCAAGTGGACTGCACTTATACAGCACTTTTTCTAGCTTTTCAGACAAAGTACTTTACAACTGACCTCTCAGCACCATGCAAGGCGCTGACGTGCCCAAGGACACTTCAACCTGTGGAACCACGAATCAACTACCAACCCTGTGTTTAGTGCTCTATGCTCTACCTCAAGAGGCACAGCCGCCCATAGATATTAAAATTAAAGCCCTTATGTGTAATTCTATATAAAAAACACTAAATGAATTTACAATCATGCACAAAGTGACTTTTTTGCCTTACTGTGTTGAATACAACAGCAAACAGAAGACCTTATGTTTTTTCCTGTCAGTTGCCTTTGATGCAGTCACGGGGCGACGGACATAAATGCCCCATTTCTTCTCATAAACATTTAAAATAACAATGCCACTATTTAGTTTCCCGCTTGAGTTACCAAGATGTCTTAGTCAATAACAATTCTACAAAGCATAGTAAGCTGTTCATGTCTTTTGAGATGTAAAAGTGCGTGTTTTCCATGGCCAGACATATACAGTGAGCCACCTTTATGAGCTGATCTGATTCATGCTGTGCTCATAAGCATAAGATCTAATAATGAGGTCATTATTAGAGTAAAATTGCTTATCTTTTTGTCTGTTTGGCATTTTAACAATGTTGTCTCTGTCAATTAGTCTGAAAGGTCTTCAGAATGACAAACGTAGAGTTAAATCCTAGTTCTGACATAGCAACACATTCACAAATGAATAGATTTTTAGGATGATTTGGGATGACGGGTGCACCCTTTCAGCATATAATGGTTAAGATGAGAAGCAATGCAACATTTTCAAATAAACACACATGCTTTATGTGGCTGTATGACGATGGAGACTCACTCCAACAGAGATAACAGTCGCAATACACAATTCAGGATTTTCAAAGATTTAAAACTAGAACGTTTTATTAATTTTTCTATAAAATCTCAACTTTTTTTTTAGAAATATATACAAATGTTCCCTTGTGCTATTGAACAGCAAAGAAAGAAAAGGAAAACTCACTTGTGTGTACAAATAACTTTTCAATAATGAGTGCTTAATTAATTTATGGCATGGATTTGCCTCACAATGGGCAGTTCATAAGGTCTTCAGCGCTTTTCAGCAGCTGCTCTTACTCCAGTTCAAACATATATGACACTGCCTTGATTTCCATTAAAAAGCGTCCACAACACTCATCTCTCTGACCATTTGCCTCCATTATCTATGGGGTCCTTTCATTGTCTGTAAGCTGTCACTAACAGTACAAGTGTCTTTTTGCCTGTAAGGAAAACATCTATTGCACATTATTCAAGTAACCCCAGTGGCACATCCAAATGGTTTATTCCGCTCTTTTTTGTCTTGGGAACAATACAATTTTTTTTCCCCTCCATAGGATAAGTGATTCCAGAAGTATTTTTTCTCAAACAAAGGCAGCTCTTGTTGCACGATGGCTCCAGATACAAAACAAAACAAAAAAACATGTTTCATTATCTTCAATGCAGTTTGCATAAATAAAATATGAACCTTGATTTTTTGATGGCACTCTGATGACAAAGTCTCATTTACGTAAGGGCTTTACAAGTATTTTCGGGTTTCTACAAAAACAGCCAGCTCATACACATGTTGGAGGGGGCCGTGTAGGCTCATACTTCGTACTGTGGCTTTTGAGAGATGGGTGAGGTTTGATGTACGGCCTGCTGCTGGTAAACACACTGGCAGCCTTCCTCCTCGTCCTCTTCTTTAGCTTCCTGCTGAACACATTCTGCCACGACTGCAGTGTCTTTGAGGTCCAGATCCACATGCCGCTAGTGATGCCCACCACCAACAGCATGAAGATCTTCACCATGAAGATCTCAACAGCAGGAATAGAAGTCTTCATGACGCACTCATCTGACTCTGGTCTGCTACTGTTCACACACTTCTGCTCCCCTGCCAGGATGCGCCAGTAGTCCATGTTGAGCCGCTCGTAGAAATAACAAGCAATAACGCAGGTGGCAGGGACAGTGTAGAGCACAGAGAACACCCCAATGCGAACCATCAGCTTCTCAAGCTTGTCTGTGTTTTCTCCCTCTGTCTTCATTATCTTACGGATGTGGAAGAGGGCCACAAAGCCGGACAGCAGGAAAGAAGTGCCAATAATCAGATAGCAGGAGAGAGGAATGAGCACAAAGCCTGTGAGAGCTTTGACATCCATGCTGCCCACGTAACAGATGCCTGTCAGCTCGTCCCCTGCCACTTTCCTCATCACCAGAATCATGATGGTCTTTACAGCCGGGATGGCCCATGCTGCCAAGTGGAAGTAGCTGCTGTTGGCCTCAATGGCCTCATGACCCCACTTTTTCCCAGCAGCCAGGAACCATGTGAGTGTCAGGATAACCCACCAGAGGGAGCTGGCCATGCCAAAATAATACAGGATGAGGAACACAATAGTGCAGCCAGTGCTCTCCAGACCCTCCTGGATAATATACTGGACCCCACTGTCTCTGTCACAGGCGATTCTGTCAGCTCCCACGAACAGGCGGATGAGGTAGCCCACAGAGTAAACACAGTAGGACATGGAGAGGAAAATGATCGGCCTCTCAGGGTATTTGAATCTCTGTGGGTCTATGAGGAAAGTGAGCACAGTGAAGGCGCTGGAGACAAAGCAGAGGATGGACCAGATGGCCATCCACACCAGAGAGAACTGCTTGTCTCCCTGACTCCAGTATACATCCACTTTGGGGTAGCATTTAGGGGCACAGGACTCACTCTTCTCCACAAAGTGGAACTTGCCGGGGTTGCTACACGTCTGCTTGGTGCTGCTGTCCTTAAGTTGCAGGTCCTGCCCGCTTAGAGGCCGCTGCGGCCTGAAATCTGGAGGCTGGGTGTGTGAGACTCTGGGAGGCTCATCTGAACCATTGTTGGGTGCCTCCATGCAGAGGTTGTTCGGGTCATTTTTGGTGGGGAGCCGTGAGCAGTCAAGAGATTCAGGCCAGGGGAAGTTAAATTGTTCCAGGATAGGTGAGCATTTAAGCTTAACCTGCTCACACATAACTCGACATGCTGGAATGGGGTTTGACACCTGCTCTGTGCACATTGGAGCATACAGTGAACACAGGAAAAATTTGAGATGACTGTGGCATCCAAACTGTATTAGAGTTGCAAACTCCTGCAGCTTCATGGCTGCCTCTTTTTGGTCATCATGGCCCATAAGATTTGGCATGCGAGTCATGTTGTAGCCAATGTCTTTACACTGTGGGATGTTGATGTGTTGACATCTTCCCTCTCCAGACCAGTCAGGGTCTATTGAGCTAATGGCTGAACCCCCACTGCTATACAGGACCAGAAGCATAGAAATGAGGCTGAGTTTAGCAGACGAACACATTCTCCCCTCTTGCTTTAAAGAAAAATTAGGCCAAATGTTCAGCATTACTAACACCCACAAGTTTGTCTCATTAAAAAGTCAGTGATGAAATCGAGCTGCTGTCTGTGTGTAGAATTAATGTGGACGAAACTTACACAACTATCTGTTGCAAGACCATGGTTTCCTCATTTTAGTTCGGGAGACTTTAAGAGCAAAATAAATCCGACGGTCCGACAGTGTTTTCTGGCTGGAAGGAGCGTGCGTTCAGGTCCATGCTTTCAAGCGCTCAGTTTGTGGCTAAACTGTCCGAGCTACTTGTTCAGTGCTCTTGCGACGTGCATATCACTCTGCTGGGCGTAAAATACATTTCATTTGTTCCCTTCTTGTCTCAAAAAGACTCAACAGTCCGTTCTCACGGTTCATGACACTTTTCCGGAGCATCTGTCTGCGTAACCGTCCGATTTCAGTCCTTGAGCGACAACTTGGAACAAAACGAGAAAAATAAATTTCCTCCAGTCGTCTATGCAGCGAAGATCCTCACAAAGCCATGAAAAAACGAATCACTCAATAAAATAACTTCAATATATATATATATGTATATCCTCGGTGATGATTAGAAATGTGTCCTAGAAAAGCAGGATTGTGCTCCTCTCCTAAACAAGCAGTTACTGCGTTTAGTGGCAGCGCTTGTCTGAGCTGGTCGTAGCCTCAGTCCCAGTCCCTAACCTGCCAAAAGATCCGCCTTCAAAGACAGCTACTTTGCATAAGAAAGATGACACTGACACGCGGATTATTTTCAAATCGTGCGGAACAGCTTGTTCATTACAGCAGTTTCAAAGGCTCACAGCAAACTTCCCTCTCTCCCTGTTTGTTTGTGCTCATCCACAAACTTCAATTGCAACAGCACGGAGACACATTTTATGAGGATCCCAAAAATATTGCGCAATGTGGCTCACAGGCGCACCGGTTCAGAAGCGCACCAACACCGGAGCTTTACTCACCACTGGGAACTATGTGGTCGTGTAGGTTGGAGGCTGTGTTTGACAGATGATGACTGCTGGACGTTTTCATTATTTTCCCTCCTTTTATTGCTTTGCCTTATATAATTAGTTTTAGTGCCCACCCCTTTCAAAATAACTGACAGACATAGCCTATTTAAAGTTTTTTATAAATGAATTAATGTTCAAGATTTTCTCTAAATGGATTTTGAAGTGATTTGGACCAGTGTAGCATTTTAATTTTTGTATTAAGGGTTTTGCAGGCTGAATGGTCATAATAATGTGTACTGTATATTTTAACTTAGGGAATCCTAATAACAACTAATTTCATATTATCCCCACTGCATTGTTAGACATGATTGAACATGGATCATGTGTCTAAAATTAGCTGTTCTCTAGAGTCTTTGACCAGTCTCCCTGAGACCAGTGGTGGAATAATCCCTCCTTTATCTAAGTAACGGTAATGATTATAAAATGTAAAATGACTGTTACATAGATAAATACTCCTTTACCCATTTAGACTGTAAAAGTACGTAAGTATTAATTAGAAAACATTTTAAAAATACTCATTTTTCAGAACGCTCCTTTCAAAACATCTTAATTGATGATCATGTGTGTATAATCTGAAACTACAAAGTAATAGCCATATTATAAATGTGCTATTAAAATAGTCTTTCCCTGAAATGAAATACAAATTACAAGTACTAGTAAGAACTAGAACATCAGTGGTGTACTTCTATTCCTACATATTGCAGGTCTCTATTTCACGTTTTTATAGAAAAAACTTAAATATGATTATTGTAGACCAGGCATCAGAAAATGATGCGTGTATTATGTTTTATGATGCATTTCCCATCTAAGCGGTGAAGTGATATATTTACACATATACAGTAAAAGAGGTTTATCACATCTTATATCTTAATTTGTCCTTGTTGAATTTACTTTATTCAGGGCACATTTACAAAACACACGTACACAAACATTCATACACACAACAAGAAGAAGTCAATTGATACAAAAAGTTAAACACAAGACAGTAGTCTGTTCAACAAAGAGACACAAGTACATTTATGTATCAGTCTCTGGTGTATGAAGGTCTTCAAGGTATTTTTGAGACAAATAACTGATGGAGAACATGTGTAAGGGTGTTGATCAATGCATAATAGCAAATCTTTTTCAGTGAAGAAAACAATAAAGCAAACAAAAAACTGTTAAAATCCTGTGTAAAATGTAAGCATAAAGTCCAGATGAGTAAACTAGCATTAGTAATTCAGATGCTGCTTAGCTGTTCTCGCAGTGACATTTGTATTCTCACCAGATCTGTTCTATATCAGTATTTCACCACTGTTGCTTCAATATCTTTTATATTTACTTGTACTATGCTTTTCCTACACTTAAATTCAATAAAAATCTGGCACAGATGTCTCCAAATTCCTCAGTTTTGTGTGTAGCAATATCACAAATTCACCTCTGAATGCAGCTTTTTTTTTTTTACATTTTACATATTTATTTTACGACTCTAACCTGATGGTGAATTACCATTTTAAATAACTTACAACTATGCCTCCTTTACAAACCCTTTATTTTTACAGTTAATAATTCTAATAAAAGATCTCAAGGTTGCCATAACTTACAGACACATCACAAAAAATAGTTGCTTCATCTTAATAAATCAGTTTTAGGTTGAACATCTTTACAGGCGAGGCTGTTCTGCAGACCATATTTTCACGTGTGGTTCTCTTAAATCAGAGAAAGATATTTCTAATTATAATTAATTTATATAGCATTGCATCAATTCACCTGCTTTTATTCACTTTTCACTGTTTAAACTAGAGTAAACTTTTTCTTTCTAAGCTTACAGTGAGCACGTCCTTAGCCCTGTGATAAATGGTGTGTGTGTATCCTCTCTCTTGCAGGGCGTGGGCTCCAGCCCCTTGTGACCCTGAACAGGATAAGTGGTTCTAGAAAATGAGTGAATGGATGGGCTTTTATTAGCCTTTTAAAGTGAAACAATCCCTATAGAGAGCTGGTCTACACACAGAAATATCAAAGTCACAGAGTGTCATAAAAAATAATACAACACATCAATCTATAGACTAAGTGCTGCTAAGTGCATGTTGCTGTTGTTACAGTGAGTAAAACCTCCATCTTGATTTTATATTATCAGCCTGCTTGTGATAAAGCAGGGTGGCATGTTAGGAACAGGTTATGAGGTCTTCTGCCTTTTTTTATGTGTGTGAGTTTCTTCAGACCTCGCTCACATTACCTTGTAAAAAATTTGTAGTGGCAAGATTTATATCCAGCACCAGTCATGGTCTTCATCAAGGCTGAAATACTGATCACAAGTACACAGGAGTGCTTTTAGTACATTTTTACAAGTATTTCTGAAATGTGTCTGGGCGAGATGAGAAACCTGGCACCAGCGTGCCTAAATGGTTTAAGCACTGCATATCTCAGTGGTGGCATTTCAGCTGTTAGTGCTCAGTGAGTTGAGCACGAGCATAAATATAGTGTATGAATGCGCTTATGAACACAATACCGCCTCCTATGCTGCACATGTGCTCCTCAGATTTCACTTAACCAGCTGTTAACGCAAGAAAAGGCTCCATCAGAACCTAAACTTCACTTTAAAAATGAATATAATTACTGCTTATATGTTCACATGCTAATTTGTTGCCAGTTTCTAAGCCTTTAGCTGCTAAGCCAGTTTGATTTTGATGCAGGGAACCCATTTGTTCAAAGCAGCACTATTTTGTTTATTATTTTAATACAGTTTTGGTGTAAAATTCATTATGACATTTTCTACATTCTGACGCTCTACAAAGTCAAGGACAACAGCTGACATGCCTGCTCTGTCCCTCCCACTCCACTAGACTTTTATTATATGGCAGATGTGTAGAAGTAGAACAAAAAGAGATGACAGCTTTCATGTGAAGAAGAATAATGTAATATCAATGAATATCCAAGGGCCGGGGCCAGCACTCCTCTCCATTTACTGGTCATCCGGCATTCAGGAAACCCTGTCTGGCATATTATAAAGCAAATTTCTGCCCCTATTATCACTGCCTTTGGTGTAATGAAACTGACAAGATAATATTGTCACACAGTCTAATAAGAAGACACAGTCTACTGGTTTGTTATAATTCAGTAGTGCCTTTGTTCTGTTCTCCCTCCTGTCTTTCCCCCTGCCTCCCTCTCTTTCATGACTGTTTTGCTGGTCATGATGATATCTCTTTGAAAATGAGAAGAAACAGGGAAGATTCAGGCCTGTTCTGTCTTTAGCATCTAGTAGCCTAAGCAGCTACTACTGTCTCCCTTTATAAAATGATTTTTATGTATGCCATCTTCTTTTTTCATATACAACCCCCTTCTTAAGCTCATTCCTACTCATGCATGTGCCAGACACACATGTACAGCAACTTTATCTCATCTTTGCAACCACAACGGTGCAATGCAAAAAAGCAGCACAGATCCATCTCTGAAAAATCAGCAAGTGTGAGATAATTCTGTAACTAATAAAGTGAAAGGGGAGGGGGGGGCCCTTTGATGGCTGAAGCTGAAAAGATATTTTATTTTTTTGTGTGTGGGATTTGAGATGTGTGATTCTATGGAGCGAGCTCGCTCCCCTGCTGCTAGGCTCTGGCTGGAAGCTGGCCCCCCTCTGGCTAATGTTATGGAGAATCGGAGGAATTTTATGGCTGTCTTTTCCCTCAGCCCTCTTTTTTCTTTTGTTCCCCTTTGAAGAATGACTTTAGACATTTTATTTACATATTTAACCATGGATGAAAGAAATGAAGGGTGAGGAAGCAAAACTCCTTTTGCTCTTAGGGGAATTCTGATTAGTAAAAATGAATTGAAGTTAATACGTTTTTGTTTGCAATGCCTGAAATTAGATGGACATCACACACACACACACCACGATGATGGTGACATTTCTGAAATTGACGCCATCGATTCTTTGATAGAAAACATGATGTGCTTACACTGACTCTGTATCTGTAAGAGTATTCATAATATTCCTCTTAATTGCTGCGGTTAGACGACTCGAATGCTGTTCCAACATGTGAGGTATGCTATGGGAGACATGGGGGACGTTTTAGACATGTTGGGCATTGTTGCCTGCGTTGAAAGGGCATGTTGATTAAACGTACGGGTGGGGTAGGGCTATAATCTTCTTAACTAAGACCCTCCTCTTCTCTTTCAGAGGGCACAATGAGAAGAAACAACACACTCAGCTGGAGGTGAGACTATTTGTCCACATGCCCTGCACATTGTCCACGGATCCTGTTCTCCCTCCTGATCGCACACATTCAGCGTTTTGCTCAGGATGATCCTATTTATCAACATAATCTCTTATTTTTCTCTCTCTTATTGCCACTGGATCATTTGTAAAGATGTTCATGCCATAAACCCCATGAAAAAGATGAAAATGCATCTGGACATGGACGGTAAAGGACCTTGTAATAAAACTGTAAAATATACTTTAACACTAAAGCAAAAAATGTCCCAGTTTAAAAGATTTTTTTTTTTTTGCAAATGTTGGCAAAGATAATTCTGTTAAACATTATACATGGTATTTTTCTGTCCCCTTTGAAATGCTGGTGCTTTAATAGGAGCACCAGTTTTAGTAAAGGGTCAGACGTTTTGAGGAAACGCATATGAATCAAGCAATTAATTATTGAAGAGCCCTGTCAACATCAAAGCCTGCAGTATTCTCCGCGCATATGGTTTAAATAGTTCAATAAAGTAACTTATTACTGGGGACTAATTTGTTTCACTCTTCTTTTCACTTTGCTCCATTAAAATCTGTTTTGTTTCACTGCTGTTAGGCCCATCAGTTAAAGGTTAACCCTCTGACCTCATTCATTGTGTATTGTGGTTGATAAGAGGAAGTCACTGCATTATTATAACCTTTCAAGTGTTTATAGAGCAGATTAGTATAATTATATAGACGGTGGACCTTTATATGACTGGGGAAGCTGACAGCCAATCTGCAATAAACAGTGTTGTAATGAATTTTGTTTGTTATGAAGCTCAATAACATCTGAGTTGAGTTGGCTTTGAAACAGCAATATTAGTTTAGTGAAGTGTTCTTACATCATACTCTTTCATGTGGTGGTTGTTTAACAGCAAAGAGAAGAGGAAGGGAGGAAGAAGTGGTGGAGGAGGAGGTGGAGGAGAAAGAGGAGGTGGAGTGTTGCTGGAGTTCAGCAGCTTGAGACGAAGCAATGAACCAAAACAGTTACAGTCAAGTGCTTGCAAAATGCATTTTTTTGTTTTTTGTTTTGTTATCAAAAGTCACATCAGACCCAGTGGACCACCACGTTTTCAAGAGCTGGTTGACTTTTCTGCAAAGTTCTTAAAAACGTGAGAGTGATTAGCAGACATGATAGAGGAGGAAAAAAAGTCAAAAAGAGGATAAACATTTTATTGCCTACATCGGTGAAGGACACTGATGGCAATATTATTACCCAAGGTCCTTGTGGGGGCACTTGAGTGTGAATTGCTAATCAGGAAGGCCGTCTCTGGTCTAATCCCTCTTTGAGTGGCCGACCTGGAATCAGCGCGTCTGGGGAGACTCCCCACTGCTTCTGGCTCTGGAGGCTCCATTCAACAGAGAAGCCCTCCTGTCCCATTCCCACAGTCCCCTCACACTGTGCAGCACAGCCATGTATGTGCACACACACATGTGCACGCACCCACACAACTGACATCCTCCTCTAACCAAATTAGATTATACCCTTCCCTTTCTCCCCAGCACGGCGCTGGTCTTTTCTCTGCCCGGTCATTTATCCTGTCCCTTTTGTCTCTGCTTTATAAAAGAGAAACAAATTCCCAAACAACTCCCCTCCTAAGAATGCACGGGTTTGGAAAAAAGGACGTCATTTTTAGCAGACCTTAGGTGATGCTATAATATCACCATCCCTTTGGTGTGTCAGCTCTAATGATGTGTGGGGGAGAAGGGTGGTTTGGCGGTGTGCTTGGCAGAGTGGTGAGAACAACGGCAGCTGTGCATCATGTCAACCTGTTACCCCACAACAACACTGAGTCGTTTCTGACAGAAACACTAAAGATCTCTTTAACATCACTAACGTTGTCCAATATTTGCTCCGTTTGACTGCAAATCCTTGTTGAATAGATAAAGTGCAGTTGGCGAGCTGTCTGCATGAGGTCTGCACCAGTGTGTCCAAGTCCTGTAGTATTAGCTGTTTTTATTCCTTGTATCTTTATTCCTTGTAAACCAGTAATGGACACTGATGCATATAGGCAAAATAAAGGCCTCAGTTGAAAGGGTCTTTTGTAAGAAAGCCCTGGTGGAAGCGTATTCCTCCTGGTTCAATGTGCAGCCAAGCTATCCCAAAAGCAGCAAATTGAGATCAAAGCAAAATTAAAGCTGACTCGTTCAAAGCAAGATAAAAATGTGTGAGCCTGCAGCGATATTTTCTCTATTGATTTCCTCCTTTGCTTGCACTCCGTGGGACTGTGCTGGCTGTGCTGTGCTCAGCGCCAGCATTGGAGACTCCAAGGCTGCTGCAGGGAGAAAGGAAATGACTATCGATACAGACAGAAAAACACTGTCATAATGATCAGGGATAAACGGATTTCACAGAGCGCTTGAGATCTGAATGATTGGGTAACTTTTCATTGCTGTCCAAATCTGTTTTCACTTTGCATTAAGACACAGGGAAACATAATGAGAACATCTAATGGCAAGCATGAGAGTGGCATGAAGAGCGAGCATGCGAATGGCATTGTCTTGCACTTTTTATTAGCTGTGATTCTCTGGATAGAAGAAGGTGTGTAGTTAGAGCCAAATGTTGTCATTGTCTTCTCATCCCGTGCACTGGTCTTGTTTTTGAGGACTGACATATGGAGTCTGAGCCTCTGAAGTTTTATTTAGATTTGCAAGAAGAAGAGCACATACACAGACATTTCTCTGTCTGTTGTTTATTTGCTTTTATGTCCAGCGCTTGCACAAAGAGTCAGACTCAGATGAAGTTTTCTCTGTGCTGCACAGTAGATAACTACACATTGGGAATATGTCAGCTTTAATTAAAGAGAACTTTCTTGGATGTGATGTTCCAGTAATAATGCAACAGCAAACAAAATGTCTTTGTTGTGTTGAGCTTAAATCTAGGTAATTATGGGTAATTTACCATCGTTCTACTTGCGCGGCAGGTTGTCGGCAAGGTGTGAAGGGATGAGTGAAGGTGCAGGTGAAGGATTCAGCACTTTGTTTGAAGTTCTGGGAGGCATTGACAAGTCTTGCAGCGAAACCTGAACAGGTATGAAGACAAGCTGGAACAATCAGTGTCTGCAGACACCACACCAAGCTTATTTCTCTCTCTTCTGATGTAACTCTCCTCAAGTTGGATATTTACACAGTGTTACACATCAGGCTTAATCTACTGTATAAAAATACAGCTAAGATATCAGGACGACCAATAAGAAATCTAAAATGTCTGTCACTAGACCCTGGAGGCTTCAACAACTGACAAAAAAGGACTTTTTGTTGTTTTCTGCATCTCCCAAACTCATGCAAGGGTATGTTTGCACATCCTTCCTGCTCTCTTCACCTTTGTGCTGTGAGGTGTAACACCTGGGCGAGCTGAAGGGAACATGAATCAAGCTGAGGAAAATGTCTTTTAATCTGTTTCAGATATTGTTTCATAGCTGGAAGCAGTCTTACCTCATCTATGAAGCTTCCTCCTCAGACAGAGGGATCACTGTATCTGTAGGCATTCCTCAGGCTCAAATATCAAAACAGCACTAAATAACCCCTGAACATAAATGTTGCTGCGTGATCAAACTTGTGGTCCATTTATGAGGGAAGAAATTACCTTACAATGGTTAAGTGTTGAAGTTGAAGGGTTATTGCAAAGTAATGTTACTGCTAGACAAAAGACTGTAACGAGTTCCAAAAAAATTATCTGCAACATGGAAATTAAAAAAGTGCTTAGAATGCAGTAAAAAACTTCATCATTAAAGTTAATGATAGTCGCAGTAAACAGATATTGTTTTCTCAAATTCCAGTCTTTATCTAAAGAGACAGCTGTTGGTAACCCAGTTATGGAATGTGCCCATGGGCTTATTTCTCTCTCCTACACTCAGAGCAAGTACAATGGCTGTTTGACTTTTAGGTGTTTGGTGTTCAAGAAGTGTTCAAGACCCTGATATCAAACTTAACACCAGATCATTTCCATTTCCCATCAGTGCCTCAGTGCATCCTGAACAAATAAATAAGGAAAACCAGTGGCATATCCGACATGTCAGAAGAAGAACGCCAGTCAGTCCTGTTTGGAGCTGTTTGACATGCAAGTTTCATATATCCTGTTTGATATGCTTCAGTTTTATCTCCAAAAGATGCGGGATGGTATCTATGGGGATTGGCTATTTTTCCTTTGATTAAACAACACATGAAACAATGTGCATACATTTCTATCTATCACACATGCATACGCAGACACGCATTCCTTTTTCTGCTTTATAGTTTGTGCAGACAAGACCACTGCTGCTTCGTGTCACGGGAAATGACAAGGATGTTGATGTAGAGGCTTTAGCGCAGGGATTTAAAAGCAGTTTTATTGGTGGTGGCTGTGATAAGAAGCCAGTGACTTAGGCAAAGAAAAGAAAGCAGACTGAATGTTCAAAGTTGGCTGTTGTTATGATGTACAATAGACTGGGGCAGATTGGGTGTGACAGACTTAGGCCAGGTTTGAGCTTTTAAGCTCGTTATTCAAAGCATTCATGGGCTAATGCTTAGAGCAATTCTTCATTACTATTTCATTTACAACAAAGCATCTCACAATCATGCAAACCCATCAAGAAGAGTACACAGTATGTATTTTTCCTGGCTTTGTCCAAAGGAAAACAAATCTATATAGAAGTTCCTATAAAACTCACTGATTGTTTATGTCTTGTTATATCTCTGCTGTCTGCTTGTGGCCTGGAAACATACTGACATCAAGACTTCAGAAAGTTATGCCCCCCAGTCATGAAAGACTCCTACACATAAACACAACTTGCTTTTTTACAATTGTGTTTTGTATGGATTAAGCAAATAATATACAGTGCATCTGTGTCATACAGTAGACAGGTGTTTTTACCTTTGGACACTTTGGTCTTTATGCTAATCTGACCAGCTCCTAACTTATGTATGTATTTGCCACATAGGCATTGGTATCAATCTTCTCATCTAATCAACAGGAATGCGACTAAGTGTATTTCCTGAAATGTCCAACTATGTTTTGAAGTTGTATCTAGCAACCTTTGCATGAACTCTACATGTGTGGTGAGTGTACGGGTATAAAAAAAACTAGTGCATGCATTTGTTACTTCTAGACTGGACTAAAGTAATTCCCCACTAATTGGATGTCCCAGTAACTCCTTAAAAATCCTCCAGTTAATCCAGTATGCTGCAGCCAGACTTATGACTGGATTTAGGAAGAGCGATCATATTTCACCTATATTAGCTTCTCTCCATTGGCTCATGGTAAAATAGAGAATAGAATTTAAACTCCTCTCCTCTCCTCTCTTCTTAAAGTTTGCCTCAGGAGGTTATGCAGGCATTGAAGACATCAAGACAAACTGAGCCCATATTCCGTTGTCTGAAATAAAACAGATGAATGTTTTGTTTGTGTTGTTGTATATGACCATGATTTCTTTTTAAGTTCTATCTAAAATTCTTACTATAACAATCCATCTATTCATTGTTTACCAGGTGTTACTACAACAAGAATAACATCTGCAAGAACCTCACAAGAAGGGCAACATCTTTTTCATGGTCTGCATCCAATTATTGTTCTGTTTCAGCTCCACTGCAAATGGATGAGGAGGATCTATGTACCCATCTGCTTGAGAAGATGACCAAAGGGAGGAGGGTAAATAAAAGTTTAGTGTCTTAAGTGCCGTTTTGAGTGTCAGGGGCTGTTGACAGCCTTAGTTCAGAGTGAGCAGACTTTTAGCTGTCTAAACACAGTGACAGTGGACAACCCACTGTAGTTGAAACAGGTCACCAGGAGTGAAAGACAACACCAGCTCGACTGGCCTCCTGTCCTCTGGGAGCAGGCAGTACCTTGTTGGTGCCCCCCTCCGACCCCCAACTCTTCTCCCTTGTGATGACTGACACCCTTGTCCTGTATCCTCTAGCTATCACTGAAAAGAATAGGACATGCTGTCACCATCATGACCCTCTCTGTCTGGACAAAGAACTGTCTAGGTTTCTGGTATCTGTTTCTTCTTCGATCTCTCTCACCTCCTCTCCCTCTGTAGTTTTGACAGAGAGGCTGGTGTTTCAGATTCAGGACGTTTCCATTAGCACCTTTTGGTGAAGCCCTTTCATCCAGCCGTTACAGCCCTGTGATCTGACCACAGTCGAGCTGCTAACCTGTCACTGTCATGACGTCAAAGCAGGCAGACCTGACAACACCAGGAGGAAGTGCTCCATTCAGCAAAGACTCCTTCTGTTTGCTTCCTCTCTAATAACTGTTTGCTCCTCTGTCTGGAGGTGTTTGTTTATGTCTGTTGACATTTGGCTCAGAGGTGATGTCTGATATGTGTTATCTGATATCTGCCTAGTATGAATGTCATTTCTGAGTGCAGTACAGTCCACTGTGAGATGCAATGTCTGACACTGGAGCTCAGAAATATGATGATAATACTTTATGTTGGCAAGATCACATGCATTTTCCTTGATCATTTTACTTTGTAGACATGTTACACAGAGTATAGTGAACCTCTGTAAGCAAATCTCTCATTCAGCATTACATCAGTTATTGAAAGACAGCAATAGTACTCTTGGGGTTTACTTTTCCCTAGGAAACAGAAAATATATGTTCTGCTCCACCTCCACCCAAAAAACAATAACAACACAAACAAACAAACAAAACTACAGCTCCCATGAAACTTCATCAGTAAAACAGCCTAACATGCATATCTATAGGTCTGTTTCCGACTGCTAGATTTCAGTTCATGCATAAAAGAAGTCTGAGCTGCAAACAAGAAAGAAAAAAGCTGTTTTTATTTTTTGCCTAGCATTGGTGTTCTGATACAAAGTGCCATGGAAACAGACTTTTACTTTGCAAAAGAACCTCAAAACAAACAAAAATGACTAAAGTGACTAAAATGTCGGCCAAAGATGCAAAATAAACTATTGGCACACAGAAACATCAGATGTGTGTGGCTTGATTAGGAGCCTTCCTTACGTTATTAATACGTCTTTTGTCTGCCTTTATGCTCCTATTTAATGTCACCTTCCTACTGTTTAATCTTTGCTGTGTAAGATTTGTTTGAACTAGTCTAAGTGCCTCAACTTGGCCATGGACTTAAGTGTGTTCTTAAAGTCCAAAGCTGGATTTTTAGTTGTGTATCATTATTACGTATAAATGTATAATATAATTTTGAATTAGGTTTTCGTGAACAAAAGCTGGAAGCTCTGGTTTCACGTCAGCTCTCTATATGCTGTACATATGGGCATGTCAGAGCTACAGCATAGATGGAGTAACCATCTATAGTTATGATTAAGCTTGGCTTCCACAGAGTAATGTGGGCTTCAACCAGTGATTTGTTCTTTGCCAAACAATTCATCTCTTCTCATTGGCATCAAATAAGTCAAACCATTAAAATAATTAATCAAGTTCTCATTGAATACCAAGGCACAGACATCAATTGATGGGGCAAACAATTAGTGGCATCCTGTTTATTTGAAGTGATTATACTGGGTTTGTTCCCATCTGCCTCATGGGAGGAAGTGATGTCCCTGGTGCAGATGCTGTTTGTCAGAAGTCAGAATGGTGAAGCAGCGAGCCAGCATGCAACAGAGGAGATTCAAGCAAAGTGAAATAGAACAATGGCTCTTCCAAACCTGTATCCCATTTCACAGAGAACAATGCTTAGTTTGTAGCTCTTTTCCATACACATGAAAGCTAAGTCATGCTTCCATAGCTATACACTGTATGCGTTTTTGTGATATTTTGGTTCCATTTGCCCTGAAGAGTGTTAGAGAAAAGACGATATAAAGATTTTATTCCTGATTGTGTTTAAATGCGTTATATATCTATGATTAGGTGCAGCGTCACTGGCCCATAGATACATAGAACCAGGATACTTTGAGGAGTAGTTGCCGGAAAATATGGGGACATGTGACTTCAGTTCTTGTTTCTCAGTTTGCACCTACAGCCTGTTTTTATTACATTAAAATGAAATTAAATGGAAGACATACTAAGAAGGCAACGCTAGCTCAGTGACTGCTCTCTCTTTTGTGAGGACGCCCCTGGCCAAGCAGTGGTTCAAGACAACTCCTCCTACAGCACAGTTATTGTCCAATGGCATGACAGTTTGTTGTCACTGCGGTATTGTTTTCACTGTCACTTTTTGATCTTGGTTTATGGTCCCAGATGTTGGCAGAGGGGTGCAATCCCACAGAAAAGACATTTCAGGGCTGTGTCTGATGTTCTCTGCGGTGTAGTTCTCCTAAAACAGCAAACACAGACTCTTCCTCTCAAAAGCCCCAGCAGCTGTAGGCCTGCACAGGAAAGAAATGTAGGATGAGCCTGTGGCAACCTATTTTTTCACTATAGTAATAGATTTCATTCTTTTGCAGGTGCAGTAGTCCTCTCTGATTCTGAGATACACTAGATTTCTATCCAAAAGAAAAAACACACATCTACACTATGATTAGCCTATAGCCACAGTACAACTTGTAATACCTGTTTATGTGCAGTTTGTCTCCAGGGACTATTGTCTCTTCAAATGCATGCTGGGAATCCTGCACCCATTTCCCCTCTGTAGTCGAATCCTCCGGTTGCTGTCCGATTGGTGTGAGAAGGCCACACCGATCTTTTCTGATTTTGTTAAAGGTTAGAAGAATAAATCAGTTCTGTTTGTGCACAGTGAAGAAACAGCACAAAAGCATGTTGTGGGGGGTAAGATGGCTCCAGTATAGCTTCTTAGCATCAATCAGCAGTGATAAAAAAAGAGAAGTGGGAACCAGAGGCGGCAAGGGGAGTGGAGCTCCTCTGTAATTACAACATGGTCTTAAAAAGCAAATACCAACCCCTAGCAACCTCAGCCGGGAGACAGAGGAAAAAGGGGGAGACAGAGGAGAGGAGGGGTAGAAAAAAAAATAGGCAAGGGGAGTTAAGAAGAGCCACAGAAAGCGACCCTGCAGTGACCTCGGCTCTCCAGCAATCGTCCCCTGCCAGCTGGAGCCAGGGTTAGGGGCGAGAGCGAGGGGCCGGGCAGGATCCCCTCCGATTTATGACTGACTATAAGGCCCCTGAAAGAAACCCAATCACCCAGGATTCCTGCGCAGCATGACTCTGGCTGGAGAGAATAGATAGCCCAGGAGAGTGTGGGATGGGGGCTTCGGTGGCAGAGCCAATGGCTCATACACAGGCACTGACACAGAGGGCCACTTTACTAAGGGGAGGGCCAGTGGGCTCTGGCTCTATTATCTGCAGCTCTCCACATTGAGCATGATATCATTACGCTGTGCTGACTCAAACCTCAGCTGCGTTCAACGACTGCCCAAACTCATCCTCTGAACTCTCTTTGTCCAACATATTTCACAACCTGGATTTACATGCACCCAGCTAATTGCTCTATCTGTTTAATTAGTACAAATTTAATGGTTATTAAATTTCAACCTGCTATCAGTGTAGAGTGGGAAAGAGAGAGGGAGGCTGAGAGTAGGGCATGAAAAGAAAGGGAGAAGGCAGCTGTCTTTTAAAGCGGGGTAAGCCGTGCTTGGAGCTACCCCGCTGATCCATTAGCATATCTGAATGATCCTGTTCCTGCACAGCCACCACCACGCTGCAAGGTGGCACATCTGAAGAACGCACCCTTTGAATGTGCTTGCAAGCTGGGGAAACTCTTATTTTTCAACCTGTTTGAAAATTCGAAGACAACTTGATGTTTGAGAAGCCAACAAAAATAAAAGAGGGAGAGAAAAGGGGAGAGGGGAAGAAAAAAGTTTGGGATTTTGAGGAGGACAGAGTTTTACAAGCTGTTTGAAGCTGGATACTTAATAATTCACTTGATGCTACAAGCAGCAGTAAGGCGGTGTGGAAACACACTCATGCATGACAACAGTTTTCATCGCCTATGCGTTGTCAAAAGAAAGTGTGTCACAACCCCTGGTTCAGGCATCAGAAATGTACTATTTTGTTAGAAAAGTAGTGTTTCAGGGATCCTCAAAAGCAAATACATATTGGAAATAATCGAATCTAATAATAGTCAAAATAATTCATTTTGACAGTCTACATTTTTGTACAAATTAGTGTAAGTTACGGTAAATATTTTGATTACATTATTTGCAATTTATCCTCAGACTTTCAGAAAACAACCAAATTGGTTGCAGCTTCATGTTCAAAGCACTATTATAGGGACATGGCACCATGAACTTCCTGCCTCAAACTTCTGAAAAATGTGCAACATGTAAATAACTATTGTAATATTTACTGTAAAATTTACTTTAAAAAACAAGTTTGACTGAATGCATGAATGAGACACACCCAATAGGTGATTGTGAGTAATTTTTGAATGTGTAATGTATTTGTACATTCTGATCCTGATCTTATTTGGGAAATGTGTCAGAGCTTAGTTTAGTTTTTTTTTTTTCCTTTTTTCTTCTTTCTTTTTTTTTGATCAGCCTTGAAGTTGGTCTCCCCTTGGCCACAGAGCGGGCTTCTATTGACTGGTTCCAGGGAGCGTATTGATGGTTCCATAATTTGGGCACAGGAACACAAAAAGGCTGACCCCCGCTGGGCTCAGCACGACAGCCCAGTCAGCAGGGAGGCTTGCATTTATTAGCCTGGGAGAGGAGCTCCTGCAGAATTAAAGCACATTCACCCACCCATTGATCTCTGTCATGAAAACAATACTCGCCTGCCTCTCTGGCAGTGAGCTAGGCACTGCGTGCTCTGAGGTAATTCAGCGGCCATAGAAAACAGGATGGCTCACACCCTCGGGCTCCGAGTAAACTATTTGAAAAGTGAGGGGAATAGGATAAAAAAACTAAGCCATATTAGATTATCAATCCACCTGTCCAATTGTATTATGCCATGATTCAGGATGAATGGTGGGAGAATATGAATGCAGCTGTTGTGTGTTCCAGGAAGCAGAAACCAGTCTTTGTTTATTGGCTGTGTTGTGACATGTTGAATGCTACTTTCTGTGCCTCTGGAGGATTCAGAGCACAGGTTTCCTCTATTTTTGTGAAATGCTGTCTGTGGAATGGAGCTGAGGTAGGCCTCTCGCAGCTTACTGAACTTGTTTTTTGTTTTTTTTACTTTTGGCTCTGGCATTGTGGTTGTATGAGAGGTATAGCACGTGGTTGCATATCTTCCATGTCTCTAAGGGATTTTATCTACTGGCCAGTGCACAAGGGTAATACATGGAATACAGAAGAGCGGGAAAGAGGACAGCATGTTCCAACGCTGTGAAACCCCGCCATCATAATTTCTGTTAGTCCAGTGATAATGGCCTTCATCACCTCCAAAGATACCAGAGACAAGGTAGCAGCATGCCTTCCAGTATATTTGATAGGGTGCACATGTGCATGAAACATCAACCTAAAACTGCTTTACAGTTAACCTGCCCCATGTCCAGTGAAAAATTTGAGAAAATTGAGTTGTTGGTAGACACTTCAGTCTGCAGACCTTCCTCGGGACATACATGAAACAACTGAGTATCTGGAAGAAACTACAAGAAGGAAGTTCCCTTTGTATTGCGGTGAGATGTGTGTGTGTGTGTGTACACACACCCTGACTGTTGACCCAAGGAACTTGAAGGGCTTTGATTCTTCCCTCAGTAGCTAGTGTCCAACGAGGGGAGGGGACGTTTGGACTGTCCAGCCAGCTCCTCACACACAGGCCGCAGTGTCAACACATGACACAAGAAGAGAGAGAATGTCACACTTCACACATAGTTGAAAGGAGCAGTGCGTCTCATTATGCCACCTAGAGCTGCTTTTGTCAGCTGGGGTTTGATGTGTGGACGGGAAGGCCACTGGGAGACGCCATGGCCTGGTATGGGGCCTGGCGCAGCCACGTTTGAAGTCACTGTCGGGACAAGGCCTTTCATATTTACAAAAAAGAAAGGAAAACTCAAGGGATGGCCGTGATTGGCACACTGTTTTGTTAGTGCAATAAAATGGCTTGAGCTAATCACCGTTTTCACCCGCCCTGCTCATCAACTCTCTTGCAGCCCCAGGAGTTTTAAAAACAGTGCTTTGCAGGCACTTTTTTGCTCCTCAAACATGAAACTTCCTTTAATCTATTCTTACTCAAAAAGCCATTCAAACATCTTACATAAATTATGCTCTTAGCATTAGCATCAAAGGCAAGCACCATCTCTCCTCATGCTGTCAGAGAACTTTTTTTGATGGACAGATATATTGAGGCTTGCTTTATGGGTAGCATATGCGTATTGTAATTCCAAAAGCGACTTTGAAACTCGACCGCATCCCTCGGTTACAGCGAGAACGAACTCCTAAACCACCATCAGAGTTTTCCTTCGTTCATTTCATGTCACAAGAATACAGTTAAAAATGTAACAGGACAAAAAAATGAGAGCAACATCTACTTCTCAGTCTGTCAAACTACTGCACACTCAAAATAGTTCACTTTACTACAAGACTGTGGAATACAATGCTTCAGTTAATTGCTTCATTATTATTTTATTTATAGTTATACCTGTTAATATCTGCCGGTCTATAAATACACTGTATTCTTATCGCTGTCTAGGTGTGAAACATGGTGATCTCTTATCTTTATTTTGACTTTATACTGCACATAATTGAGATTAATGATCTCTTCCTGCCTTTCTTTATAGTTCAAGTCTGGTCATTGGCAGATGTTCTTTTTTACTGTTTAACAGGAAGAGCATCCACATACACCATTAAATATCCTTTGTACTCAGGATATAAAGGAATGATCCTGTGTCCTTCCTCTATATTGCAAATAGGACAAAGAAGACTAGTGGTGTTGACTAGTACACCTCAAACAGTTATGAAAGGGCATGGTCAGGAACTCTTTTCGTAATAAACACAGGGTTTCTTTCATAAACAAAGGAGAAAGAAGAAAGAAAGAGGAGAGGGTGTGTGTGATGGGGGGGAGAGGGGGCGGTAAATAGACCCTATTCTTATCTTTGTTCATGGTGTGGAAAGGGAAAGTCAGGAAAAACACAAAAGAAAGAAAGGAGAGTGGAAACAAAGCCAGGTACAAGATAATGACAAGGTCAAGTGTGCACTCAATGGCTCAGTTCAGTCGGAGAGAGATAAGGCCCAACCTGCTGACAAGGTGTGTGCAGCAGAGGGGAATGGGAGGTCAGGTAAAGCTCTGGGGACAGGTCCCCTGTCCCCACACACACACCTTGATTTTAGTGCCTGTGCACCAGCAAGCAACACCAACTCGCTAGCACCACCCGCTGGAGAAATAAGCACACACAGCTGATAAGTGCCACTGTGAGTGACAGACACTTCAGTCCACATTATGACAAGACAGAAAAGTAAAAAAAAAATAATCTAAAAACACAACCACCTAAGGCAGCGAATCATTAGTGAGATTACCTTGTAAAAGTGTTCACACGAATATTGTAGAACTATGAGAAAACTGCCTTGCACATATCACGCTCTGGTGTCTGGAGTCCAGTACTGTGTAATGACAGAAGTGTGGGAAGCTTTGAAACCCCCCCCAACCAAAAACAATGCCGGCTTGAAAGGCACAGTGCCAATGCATTCATCAAGTATTTCCTGGAGCAACTCCAACAATAACCAACAACTTGACTGGAAAAAATCTCGTCTTGCTTTGATGTTTAAGGTTCCTCTGTTTCTGAGAGGCACATCATTGTCTGAGTGAAATTTAAAAAGGCACCAAGCTCCCATCTGACACTGAGCATGACATTAAGTATGATTTCAAACGACAACAAATAAAGTGTGAAAGGGCTACAGGCTTGCAACTTACTTTAAGAGAGCATAAAGGATAGGATTAGTTGAAGGATATCTCTGATGTGTCACTCATCTCTGAGAGAGAGGAGAAGAAGAACACAAGATAAATTGGTGTTTGGTGGATCAGCAAAGCCAGAAAGGAGAAAGAGAGATGGAGCGATATGCTTCAGTATATATCTGATACAATTGATCTAGATACTGAACCTAATGCTGATCTGGTATTCTGATCTCACGCCTGGATAAAGGGATAAAAACCCTTTGGGGTGTTTCAGGCAGAAAGGGAGGTCTTGGACAGATACTCAGAGGTGGGCTGGGTCAGTGGGACGTCAGGCAGCACTTTGACCATACTGAGCCTTGAAGATGTGAGGAGGCGATGGTCTGTTAAGTCTCATCCAGCACAGCCAGGCTCAGGGTGAGCACTGAGAGAAAACACCAGGAGAGCGGGATTGAAGTGAACTACGGGGAGCAGCCTGGCTATGCTGTTGAGACTGATAAAGGAGCAGGTCAGCAGCTCTTTCCTCTCGTCATTTGCCTGCTTTAAAGACCATAGAGTTTCCTTGTGGAAGCAGGGAATTAAGGAAATAATACTTATTGACTGAATATATAAAAACCAGCTCAGCACATTCACATCAGTGACCAACCACAGGTACTTGTAACCCAGGGGGTCTTTTTCAGTTAACTTTATTATTATTATTAAATTATTAAGATATATATTAACATTAATAGCTAAATCTAATAGCTAAATGACTGAAGTGGCTGATCCTAATGAATAAAAGTTGAAGTAACTATCTAAGTAATGTCTGTGAGCAAAAAAATAGCAAATGAATGGTTAAACGGATAAAGGAATAAACATATGGTTTGAGATATTTGAAACACATCAAGTGGATAAAGATTTGCATACAACCAAAGCAACGTAACGTTACTGTTCAGCTGTATGAAAATGATCATAACTTCCTTTATTTTATAAACTTTCTATTCAGAATTATTGAAAAAAAACTACTTACTGATTTACATGTACAGAAGGAAAAAAGTTAAAAATGTTTTTTCTGTCATTCATCATGAAGACAGATCATGGCTTGACTCCTGCATTGGACAGTAATTTATTTAATTTATTTTAGCTGATATTGCCATCTAGTGGTGACATCAGTAATAGATTGAAAAATGCCCAGCCTATCAAAATGCACCTACGACCAAAATGAAACAAACAAAAAACCTTCTTCCAGGAGGAGGCAGTCTTAGGTCAGAGATGGCGGCTCACACAAGCACAAAGTCCCAGCTCTGTATACAGAGGATTAATCGGCCATAGCAGGGGCCCTGATAGAGGGGGGGGCGAGCAAGGAGAACATGGCAGGACCCTCGCTTTATCAATCAGACAACTCTTCGTCTACCCAGTCCAAATTGACCTGCCAATGCAATGGCCAAGCTCTATAAATAAATCACATTGAATCAGAGGTAGGTAGCTGTCAGGTGCAGTGAAGGAACAATCCCTCCCTCTGCTCTCCCTGGATGGAAAATGTGTCTGTCTGCATGGTTCGCTACCTCTCTCACAGAAGAATGGACAGTTGGACTGGATGACACATGCAGACAATTATGGAAAGAGCTTGTTTTTTAATAAATGTTGGGCTTTGGCTGGGTTCCTTACCATATGTACATTAGCTTTGATGCAGATGTGGGATAAAGGAGTTATTTTTACCTCGCAGAGCATTTTTTTAATCCACTGTTGGCTCAAGCAAAGCTGCAATAGCCTTAAAAACCAGGAGATACTAAGGATAAGTGTGGTGGTATAAGTGGTTGTTCCGTAATTAAGCTGTAACCTTCTCTGCTTCAATGGGAATGAATCTACTCAGACTCAGAGCTGCCAATACGTCTCTGCATTAGTGCTGACAAGACAAATTCTCTGACACTCGTTGTAATTGATGAATACAGTGATTTTGACTTTTGTTCTCATTAGAAATACAACCACAACAATGTGCAATAGTGTTACCTGTCAACCACATTTGTTCCTTTATTCCCTGGGTGTAAGGTCTCTTCCAGACAGAGGCTCTTAGATCCAGGAAGTTTCACAACATGAGCTATGGTGTGAGTGGAGCTAATGTGAGAAGGGCTTGCTCTAAATCTCAGTTCTGCTCATCTCCTCCCATCCTCCCGTGCACCTATACGGCCGACTGTCAGATGACACAGTGTGCTGTCCAGGCTGCATCTGTGTTGCTGGGTCATCCACTGCTCCGAGAATGATAAGTGGCTCTGCCCTGGTGTGGCTCATCCTGCTGCACACACAGTCAATCACAGGGCACAGCTACAGTTCAATAGCAGCCTGTGGAGGACAGCAGAGTAATAACAAAACTCGAGGTGACATCTATATCACCTGAAGTGACAAAAGAATTTTTGACTGTAGGTCCAATAAAGGACCAGCTGTACTATTTCTGCTTTTGCCATAGTGACTGTTAATAAACTACACCTAGTTTATACTTCTGTTTGTCAGCTTTTTAAGTGGTATCTACAGAGAATAAGTAGTTAATTAATAGTTAGTAATTAATAATAAGAAGTTAATTATACAGTCAAGAATATAAGAACAAATATATAGAACAAAAGTAGTTTAGAATAAATTGTTTTTAGGACATAAAGCGGCCATGGAAAGTGCTTAATTTTATGTTATTTAAATATAACATAAAATGTATTTTATAATGTGAGTGAATTGACCCTTGAAGGGTCATCGTCAAACTGGACACAGTCAGTCACAAAACCATAGATAAAGATACACACTGTAAAGCAACTATGGCTTGATTTCTCTCTGCCATTACCCTTGCACCAAGAGTCCTGCACTCCTGGTACTGTAAGATGTTCTGAAGTTCTGAACAAATGTGTGTGCTAAGGCACAATCCCGAGTTACACACACACACAGACAGACACACAACTTCACAGACGATAAATGAAAAGAAAATGAATGTAGTTCATTTTACATCCCACTGAGAGCTCAAGAAGCAGTGAGGTGTCATTCTGAAGCACTAGATGGCAGCATAGCTGCACTGCTGCGTTTCCTGATTGAATATTTAGACACATTTCACCTCATCATGTTTATGACATGGTTACATACAATGTAATATCTGTCCATTTACCTGATGTTAGATTGACATGCTACCTGCCCTAAAACTCATGTGTACACCATCATCCCCAGTAAGGGAAAAAAAATCCAATAACATGGCTGACTAACTGCTCAGCCTGCATGTCATGCTGTTGTGAGCCTGCACGCAAAGAAATATACATAAATTAAAGTTGAGCTCTGACATCCACTCATTGGCCTTTTCCTAAACCCCCCCTCTGGTGAAAAAAGTCTTACTTTTAGAAGAGAAGATTCCTGTTACTCCTCTGGACCTGATCACAGTTTGCCAGGTAATTCCTAAAACCTGGCACTCTATCAGTGTAAGGGAAATTGGGCTTAAGATGTGGAGCCCCTCTGGTCTTGCAAAGTGTCTTTAAGAAGGCTGAAGGGTAAGTTTGATGTTGACAGTCTGTGCTACATGCTGTTGTACTCCTTAAGATGCTGCTTCTGTTTACGTGCAGGAATGCAATTTTGTGTAAAACCCTTAGAGTTTGTCATCTTACATCTTATTACATGTTTCATCCAAGAGTAGTTTCAAGTAAATGTCAACAGGGAAACAAATTACATCCATACTATGCATACACATGTACAGTATACATCATCAGACTTGAGAAATTCCCTAAATCCAGGACAGCAAGAATCCATTGACCCTGTCCAAATAGAGATCACAGGCTATCCATACTGTGCTTGTGAATGCATCGTGTGGTGTTGGCGTATATAAATACTTATCTGACTCTGAGATTCTTGCCCGTCATGATTCATTCCATCATGGCTGACTGTGTTCCCCAGAGCATGAGAGAGATGCTTATCATCTGTCTCCTCATTTCATGCCCTGTAGCAGGCTTCAACGGAACAAACTCAGGATGTAGCCGTCACTGACACGCCTTCATTGCTACACAGGAGACATATAGGGGAAGCAGCATGCACATATTTAATCACCATATTCAAAAGCAGTTTCAGGTGTGATATTCTCAAAAAATTTTTTACCTTTTCACTGCAGAGTTTCCAGGATATGGTGAGCTGGCTACAACCTTAAAATGTGCTGTAAGCTGAGATAACCTATCCAATATCAGCAACTAATGAGGCAGAAAGAAGAGCTGGAGCAGACAGACACTATCATTTCAACTCCATACGTTTTCTTGTGCAAGATAAGCTTTGTCAGAGGTCAGATACTGTGTGATAGTTTGACCAATTTATAGCACTATTTCTGGCAACGGCTGTCGATTTGATGGCAGCTTGGATTGCCAGCCATGGTGAATGAGCAGCTGCAGTGCTTTTGGCTCACAGGGGAAATCTGTTTGGGCCGCCTGAAGTTGAACTGCAAAGCACTTTTACTCCTGGTGAGAAGATTGCTGTCATGTTTTATTGAACGTTGCCCCCGGCACCTCTCATCCTTGACAATCTGATTCTACCAAGGTCCACCTCATGACCTTAATGTTCAACCAATGGGGTGTTGCAATGCACACAGACTGACCCTTCCATCAACCTCATCAGCCTCATAGGTCCTTTGGGTAGCATTTATAGGGCACTCTCAAAGTGAATTAATATCTTTGCTGTCCACCTGCATTGTATTTAACTGTCCTTGCACTTAAATAACTCATAATCTTTGCCCTTTAGTTCACGCGCCTGATTACAGACAAGCCCAGACATCATTTATCATCAATGCTTGGTACTCTTTCATTGTTAAGATGCAACAACCTCCTCCTGCTGAGTATATACATGTACTTTTGGCAAACATATGACATTTGGGTCAAGGCCTCTCAGCTTGCCAGCAACTGAAATAAGAGTCTCCTTGTCTGACCTCTAGAGATGTTACCCAAACTCTATTGTAGTTGAGATTTGATCCACTATAGCTGTCATGGAGCCGGTGATGCTGCCATAAAGAACAAACCCAATCCTCTATTATCAATTTTACCAACCTAACCTTTACACAGTTTCTACAAAACCGGGAAAGAAGGAGGTTGTTCTCTGAGATATTCCCCTATTTCTCAGTGGGAAAGTGGAGAATTTCTCTTTAGGGATTTAGGGAACAAAACTCCAGGAGAGTCTGTGCCAGCAGCCATGTAAGCCTGTTGAAAAACAGACAGTGCTAACAAGCTGATATTTAGCAGGTGCAATTGTTGGAAATGTCTTTAGGTTCACAGATATAAATAAAAGTCTTGGAAACATTAAAAGTTTGAACTGATGGTAGCACTAGACAGAGGTTAACAAATCACCATAGTGATTACAGTGTCCTTAGGGAGCCATTAATATGTGTACCAGCCATGGTAGAACGCATGGCAATGTATCCAGTATTGTTGATGGGTTTCACAGAAGACTACAAATATCAGCCTCATATTGAACTAGATAAAATTTCAAATCACCACCAAAGCCACTACGATTCATCCCTCTGGCAAAGTTGAAGATCTGCCAAAAATCTCATGCAAACAATCCAGCAGATAGACAGAGATATTTCAGTCTGCACCAAAGCTGAACAAGTTGAATTTCAATTTAAACATCAGTGCTGCTAGCATAGATAAAAATTAAGAAATAAATGATAGATGAATGAGATAAATCAGGGAATAATGAGTCTTCTGTGAGATATCTGTGCTTAATTGTGGCCTGAATACTGCATCACCAATTATCTTTTCCTTTCCTTCTTCGTTAAGATGACTAAATCACAAATTAATGAGCAGATTTTTAAAACATGAGGATTTTGTGTGTAACAAATGATCTTTGCAGGAGACAAATTAAGTGTTTGATAAATATGTTCTTTTTTTGGCTTTAAAAAGAAACAAATCTTTAGATGTCAAGATCTTATTATTGTTTTATGTCACTATTATTAACATATTTCTTGGATAATTGTCGAGACAAAAGCCTCCAGTAAGAATTCTTTCTCTCACACACATCAAAGTTGCCTCATTAGGCAAAAAAGAAAAGCATGAAAAGAGAGAGATGTTTGAATTGAGAAGCAGCCTTTGCACAGCAAACAAACTTCTGGTTTCTCTCAGTCAGATTCCATCTGGATTCTGCTTGTTCAGACAGCTGTGAGACGACATAGGGAGGTGACATTAGATTTTTATGTCTTTAGGTATTTTGCCTCAGATGAATGATCCTCGAGATCTTCCACATCCACAGATAACAATCAGGACGGGGGGGACAAAATGAAAACTAGAAAGTCTGATGATTTCCCTGAACAAGTGGTCCATTGTTTTAGCAGCATGTCTGTGTTGAACGGAAATTGTTCTGGCATGTGAGAGCTGCTTTTGGATTGCTTTAGGAGCTCAGACAGAGCATGGCGACGATCTGTAGCATATGCCAGAAATCTCAATCATACATTTCCCAGATTGAAGTCTGACATGACATACAGCTTTGTTATTTGTTGAGACATGAAAACATCACTTCAATCGTCAGTCAAGCGAAAAAGCCAATTTTCATGTAATGTTGCTGAGTGAACACTTGTGCATGTACCTGTGTGTACAGCACAGTGCTTGCTGACTGTACACAGGGCTGGAGAGCCCTATCCTGTCTGCCTTGGTGTGTCTGATTTCTCTGTTGTGGTGTTGGGATTACTCCAGGGATTAGCAGGATACTGGCAGCACCCGTTGATGGGACAGAGATGACAGGTCCCATCATGTAGTCTACTGCTTGAACCCCTCACTACTCCCCGGACTTAAAGCAGCACAAACAGCAGATTACATGAGTACGACAGCAGGGGAAGAAGTCACACACCACACAGTGGAGATTAGGCTGAACAAACTCTTCTTCAGCTGCCTGGGGGTATTCAACCCAAACATGGAGAGCTGCCTCTCATGGCTCAGTTTGGGCTGGATTAGGAAGCTGCAGAACACATTTCTCTGCAGAAGACTTTGAGAGAAAAAACTATTTGTATGCTATTCAAACAAAGTGGTAAACTACCATTATAAATTTGCAGTTGTAAGCGTAGCTGTTTCCACAGTGTTGGCAGGACTTTCATCTCATATTAAATGAGACCATTCAAATTCTGTACATCTAATATCAAACACACACATCTTATAATCACAACCAATTGTGATTATACCTGCCTAATGCAGGTTTGCGATTGACTTTGAAGCTGCTTGAGGCAGCATTAATCTGTATATCCCTAGGACCCTGAACCCTAAAGTGAGCTCAGGCTCCTGTGTGTATTTGAGCCATCTGAGCGTGTGTCTGCTCAGGTCTCTGCTTTGTACCTTTTAAGTTTTACAGACTTGCAATTGATGTTTGGAGAGCAGCAGCTTGAGTGGGAGAGAGCAGTGGATGCTGTACAGACATGTAATATCAAAAGGCCTCCAGTCACCTCCCTCTTATTAAGGACACAGAAGACATTTTCTCTCTGTCATTTAATAAGAAGAGGCTTCAAGCATATCAAAGATTTGCTTATCCAGTGAAGAATACAATGGAGAAGTGTGCTTTTGTCCTACAGTATTAGTAGACAGTGTTTTTATTCATAGCAGTTTGAACAATCTGCGCTCTTTGAAGCTTTATAGGATGAGTGCGGGCAGAGCCTACTGCAGGTGGGAGCACCCTTAACCGTAATTGCGTGTAGTGACTGACATGGTTTTATGAACACTGTGTGTGATCTGAAGCTTTGGTGGGTGTAGTTAGATTGGAGTACAGTTTGCCCTGTGCCTCCTGCAGACACATGGTGTTGCTACCAAACTCTAGTCACTTCAGTAAGCCCAGCTGACTCTTTGTGCTAAAGTACTGTTCATTCTAGTCAATTTCCTGTCTAGTAGGATAAGACCCCAGGTCCAGACACAGAAAAATAACAAGTGCTAAAAAGTAACTTGATGCCAAGATTCTCATGAGTTAATTAAACACCTTCAGCAGATTTGAATACTGAGCCATATTTACAGAGGTGTTGATGTATCCTGTGAAAAATGTCAACACATGGTGACTTAAAATAACTCTCAAATAATTCAAACTAGTCAAAATCTAACAACACGTGGAACGTTGCTGTGAACACAACTTTCAAAGATAACGCTTCATTTAGGACCAGCAGAGCAACAGAGAAAGAGGAGAACAAATATCATATTTTCTATCTTTAATAACTGACAACAATACCAATGTTATTGTAATGTTATTTAAAACTGAATGAACATTCTCACTGATTCTCTTCCTGAGTTGGTGTTGAAAATGAGAATGGGAACATTAGATCGTTATGTGTGGCTAAATACACCACAGCAGAGGCTACCTTTATCTGTCAAACAGAAGGATGATGTACATTGAAAACACATTCCCTTCCTTGTGGCACTCACATCTATCACCAGTTTATGGCCACTCTCCCCACTCGAACACATCTCCGCTGTGACATCCATCTATGTCAGTGTCCTAACTTACATATCTGGATGCCTGCGTTGTTTTTCTGTCCTTAAAGTGTTCATAACATATTCTTGACATGTCTCACCATATGCTCTGTGAGCTATTCTGAATCCTTCTTTTACTGTAGGGAGTTGTTAGATGAAGGTCAGAAAAATCTGATTTTTTTTTTCACACAGCTTAATGTCATGTTAAATGATGGGTGAATGTCTGCCGCATCTGACAAGTGATGTGCGTTATGTGCTACATCAGGTGACTAAATAGGCTGTTTCCTTACAAGAGCACGCCTCTGCTATTTTAATGGCGATTTGGTTGGGAGATTACTCAACCATTCTGCTGCCAATTCCTCAAGGCAAAACTGTCTAATTTACATAGCAGGAAAAATTGTGGCTCTGTTTATGTTTCAGCTATTAAGGTCTGTTGAATCTTGTGAAATATTTGCGCTTGTGTGAATGTATGACAAGCATTCATGTTCTATTTGTACAGTCTGAATGTGCATGCAACACTGAGGAATATACTTTATACTGCTACAGTAAATTCAGCACATCTTCTCAGCCGTTCTTAATATAATGTGTGGTTGCTGTTTCTCTGTGTGTGAGGAACAGGTAAATAGGAAAGAATCTAAATTATCCTACGGCAGCATTACAGCATACTGGAACAACCCCAACACACAGATTCTGCTGCTGCCGCTGCTGCTGCTGCTTATCACAGTACTGCAGTGCTAGGGAGGAGCTCAAATAAGCTCATAGCAGTAGCTTGTGGCAACTTCCTCCTCTCTCCAGATACTGTGAGGTTTGGTCACACACTCTGTGTGTTGATATGTTGGTTAATCCTCTTTATTAGTCAATAAAGCCCCATTACATTTGCCACTACAAGTCTGCAAACAAGTAACTTTTGTTGGAGTGAAAGAAGTGAGTGTGTGCACCACGTTCTACAGCTGAGTGGTAAATGTTGTGTTCATGTTTCTGATGTATGCTGGATGATTGTATTTCATCATACGGAAATCTTTCTGCTACCAATATCTAAAAAAATAGAATGTGTTGCGTATATTTGTGTCACCTGCACATAAACGTGTACATGCATGAATAAAATTTCTACTCTTCTGCTCATTAAGTTTCTGTTAACATAATGAGCTAAAATTATTCTAAAACCTAATAATGTCTGATGTAAATGGGCTGCAAGCAACAGTCACTCACTCTTTACTTTACTGACATGTAAGATGCTCTTAACCATCAGAGGGCACTAAAAATCCACCTGATGCTTGACATTCAGAGCCCATTAGAATGTAAATATAGCTGGAGTTAGAGTCTGGTGCACTTTCTGATGGGCAGTATGTGGAAAACTGTAAAAGGTTTCAAATTTGGTTATGTTTATAACATATAACGAACCCTTGCCTTTAATCAATCTCTAAATTGAGAGTGAACCGTAATAATGAGGTAAGTGTGATGCAATTATATCCTAATTAGCCTGATTTGCCCTGGTTAAATTAAAAGTGTGATTATTGCAGTACATGCACTCCACAAGTCAAGGTCTGACAAGGTTGCAATATCTTGACTTTGTACAAAATCAACTGTAATTTTGGGGGAAACAATAATAATTTGATATATTAAGGAGGTAGATAATTGAGAAGAAACTGTGAAGAATTGTGGATATCTGGGGAAAACTGAAGTTACTCTTTCCAAATGCTTTGGAGATGTAGGGTATCTATATGTATCTCAGCAGACAGTGGTCATACACCATAAGAGAAGAATCATTAGACAAACCAAAAATATATTATACTTTAAGAACAGAGCCTTTGCTCTTGTGATATGTGACACCTGCATTACTTTCAGAGACATGTTCTAAACACATGATGGGTGAAGTAACCTGTACTACATCCTTGCTTCTAAAATGCACTGCAGAGCCTGTATTCATCAGAATATAACATATGAGTATGCTGAGTTACTGTAGCCTATACGTTTAGTATAAGGTCAACATACAATAGCAGATGATGTGATCTCAAATCACGTTTGGTCATTTCTTGTGACATCACAACACATGGTTAATCCTACCAGCTGCATACTGGACGAGGCTTCCTGAGCGGATGAACTGTGACAGATGATGAGTTTAGTGCACTGAGGATTGCGCACAAGACATACACTGATCTGCTACAGCCGTTAACACCGCGCCGTTTTACGCGGAGGCAGACTGAGAGACCGACTCACTCTGGAGGACTTGTTGAGATTATTTGCATAAAGGGACCGGAACTGAACATTCTTCATCACGTATTTTAGCTCAAGATTCTTGATTCATCTTGTGACCGGATCTTAAGTCTCCGGGAGATAAACCTCCAGCATCGTTACGCACAACTTTTAAGCACAACCGTGGACCTGCCGATGAGCAGATTTCCATTCGCGGTCCGCTTCACCTTCAGCACGAACTCCTCTACGACCGGTACTCTCACAGGTGGGATTATGTTAAGCGTGCGAACTGTGGAAATGGATGAAACGATCCGCTCCGTAATCGGCTGAAACTAAACCAAACCTCACGCACACTGGGAACTTGCCTGGAGGAGCGAGCCACGCGCGGGTGCCAAAATGAGCCTTTACTGCCAGAACTGGAGGATCTTACAGATTATCTTTGCAACAATTACAGCAGTTCTCGCACAAGGTATGTGACCGGTTGCGTGCTTTGTGATTTTTATATGTAAAAGTGTGATGAATGAAGTCTTGGAACTGTGACTGAATTAATAAGCACACTGTGCCTACGCCATATTTAAGTGTAAATGTTTGATTGATTTGATTTAGATTGAATTGGCCACCTTGTGCACATGGTTCTGCGGGGAGGTGGGCCATTTCTCTGCAATGCCAGGCCAGCACTATAACAACTTTCACTAGAAGTATAAATAATATATACATGTTCTCATTTGTGCCACAAACTTACATCTCGCTGCGTGGTGATACAGTGTTCCAGTGAGCCCAACATGAGCATATGTGTCTTACTTGCAGCAACGGGGTGTCACAGCAGTGAGTGTGATATTAAAGATTTAGGTTGAAATCAGTGCGAAGTAAAAGACTTGATGGGTTCATAATACAAGTTGAGCCTTATTGCTCAGTCGTTTGCTTCACTCTGGAAAGCATCATTTTCCCTTAAGGAGAAAACCAGAAGAACCCATTTCTACACAGAGAGGAAAATGAGAACTACATTCTCAACTTTAAAATTGAAAAAGGATGACATTTTTTGTTTAACTGCTGTGTATAGTTTGTATGTATCCTGGTTGTGGATAAAAAGATAACACATGAGAAATTGTGACCAAACTGATTTTTAAAAAACTTTTAAGAGTCTCATTATCCCTACCAATCACTACAAAAGCTTAAGCCTTCCCCATTCTCCCTTCTCCCGCTCTGTCTCCTTGTGTTCTTCACACTCTTACTACTGAGCCTTACAAAGCATTGTATGCTATGTGAGCAGTACATCATCAGCAATTACTGTCATGTTATAGATTAAATGGCAAAACAAATCTTTGTGATCTCTGCGTTTGATCTGAGCTTTGAGAGGGTGACTTCTACATGGTAGAAGATACCTCTCATGATGAACCACAAATTCAAACTGAAACATTTGAAAACCTTATCTTTTTTAAAAATTCTTGACCTTAATTAAAGTAATTTTTTCTCTCAATTGTAAAATTACATTAATCTCCCAAGATGGATGCAAATTGTCCCATAAAAGACATCAATACAATTCTTTGTATTTAAAAACTTTCTGTATTGTTTGGCAAGCTCTTAAAATGGCACTTTGGTGCTCTGTTAAAGGGAGCTACACTGCAAAGGTCAGAAAGTCAGCCGATAAAAACACTAAATCAGATTAAGAAAAAATGTTTTTCTGTTTTGGCATGTCACACCGTTTCTTATGTAATATTGTCATATATGTGACCAATATTTAATTGTTTAAAGACCTTTATCAGACAGCATGAAAGAGAAACTTAGAGACAAAAGCGCACCTTTTGATCTCTCATTTACTGACTAAAATGCAGACATCCATTGTTGTCCTCTGTGATGCTACTGGGAGTCTGCAAGCTGTTTTGCACATATGGTAAAAGTCATTACTGCGTATTAGAATTCACAATGGTTGCTCGAGCTTTGTGCATTTTAATAGATTATTCAAAGATTGATTGCAGCGGAAGAAATAATGCTAAACGACATGTACGTTGAAAATAAGTTAGCTGATATGCTAATGAAAGATGTGAATAAGAAGCCTTAAGACAAAAAATTGGGCAAAACGTTGCTCATAGATATTATAGGATAGGTGTTTCTACTAAAACTGATTATAGGGAGCATCACTTTGAAATTCATTTCTAAGACATGAACCCCAAGTAAACTTTGTAGTTACTTACATATGTCACAGAACAAATCTGACTTATACAATATACTTTTTTAGGTTAAGCTAAATTAATACTTTCATTTCTATTTTAATGCATGAGAGCAGAATACCTGCTTCATACAAAAGGCTACAACACAACTAAGGGATATTATACACATGAAAAGCTCTATTTCAAAAAGTCTCAGACAATTCCTGTGTGAAGTTCATTTTCAGTCAGAGGCAGTGTTGTTTCAGATAGTGTGTATAAAAAAACACACTGACATCGAATTTGATACATGGAGCATTGTAACTGGAAACAGAATCTGTTTTTTTCCTCTTAGAAAGCACTTAACCTACAAAAAAGTAACAATTCAAAGCACTGAACATGTTCAGTCCACAGGCGAGCAGACTTGGACAACTGGCTTTCACAGGCGGCTGTAGCACTGCAACACTGATGTTTTGTGACTCTGCCAAGATGGAAGAGAAGCTCAGAGTTTTCAAAATTACTGATTTGAGGGGCTGGAACAGCTGGTGCAGTGGATTTGCTCTCATGTTTATTATTTGAGGGCAGGACTCTCATCATGATGAGGACCTTAGAAGTTGAGTTTTTCTTACAATGGCTACTTGTTAAACAGCCAAAATATTGGCAAAGGAGAATATGCATCTCTCAGCCTACTGTGAAACATACTTTTACAAATATGTGGATGTGCTTTGTATGCTCCATGGTCTCCTTTGCGTTTTCTGAAAGAAAGCAGTAGCAAGTTTTCCTGATTTTCTGCATAAATTGGTCATGAAATGTGATCTGAGTCACAAATATCAACAAACACAACATTTCCAAGCTGATAAAACACAAACAGTCAACAGTCTTTCATGTCTTTATTGAGCACATTCATTAAAAACACACTGATGGTGGAAAACTAATGGCAACAGTGGTTTAATAACTGGTTGAACCACTTTTGGCAACAGTATCTTCAAGCAAGTGCTTCCTGTAGCTGTGTATTAGACCTGCACAACATCCAGAAGGAATTACTGACCATTCCTCCTCACAGAACTGCTTCAGTTCAGACATATTCTGACAACATCTGATGTGATCAACTCCCCTCAACATAACAGAGATGCTGTGGAGTGACGTCCTAAGATTATGGCTGAGCTGAAACACTTCTGTTCAGGAACAATGGTCCAAAGTTGCCCCTGAACCTTGTGCAGGACTAATCCACAGCTATAAGAAGCGCGTGCTTGAGGTGATTGTTGCCAAAAGTGGTTCAACCAGTTATTAAAAACCATCACCTCCACCATCCCTCTGTATCTTTAAACAAGATGTTCAATAAAGACATGGAAATTCATGAATGTTTGTGTTTTATCAGCTTAGAAATATTGTATTTGTGACTTTGGCGAAGATCAGATCTCATTTTATGATCAATTTATGTAGAAAACCAGGAAACTGCAAACAGTGGCGCTACTTTTCCTTGCAACTGTATGTGACATAACACAGAAAACACAGATGAACCCAACCCCAACTGTAAAGTGATGAGCTTGTATGTGAAGTACTTTGATGCTACATTGGCGGTGCTTTCTCCCTTCTGGAGACAGTGAGCCACTTTATATCCACTCCAGCCGGCGCTTCTGCCAGCTCTGGTATTAAATAGCACATCTGTCACTGTGGCCACTGGTAGGCTAAGCTAGGACAGCCCCGTTCCCTGCTCCAGTCTCTGCCACATGCATTGTCTCGCCCACTCAGTGAACATGACTGACACTCTTGTCTGTGTGTGGAAAGGAAAGTAAAAAGATGCTGTTGTCTTCCTCTGAGGGCTGTTGGGTTGACATGATTGTGACACATGCAGTATAGTCATTTCTGTGTGAACTGTCAGGCCATCATGACAGGCGTCTTTGCCGGGGTGGATGAGTGAGGATGAAAAGCAGAAGCGACCGTGATAGACGGACCTGTCAAATGCCAGCAACCATGAGGGCAACATGACAACTGATGTTGACATAGAAAAGCTTCAAGCCTTCTTGTTGTAAATAATAATTAATAATCCAGTGACAGAAAAGATTCTGTGTGGCATCTTTTCTGATCATTTCACAAATGCATCTTACACAAGTCTATAAATCTAGATATTATCGGTTTTGTTAGTTTTGGTATATATGTGGGATGATGGTTTGTTTTAGTCTGACATGCCACTAAAGTTGTTTTTTTCCTCTATGCAATACCATTCTTAGTGTAGCTTTATCCATTTTGTTATAATCTCCAGAGTAAGCACCAGTTTTTTCCCCTTAATTCACCAAGTAGGGCAATTAGCCACCAGATAAACAGTGCACACTCAGGTCAGCTGCTATAATCTTCATAATTCTATCAAAATGGATGTTTAATGAGGACGCACGATGGCTGGGTGACCTCAGCCTCTGCTCATTTCCACTGGGACAAACACTCACCATCAAGCTTTTAAACCAGATCAGGGAATATTTATGCCATTGGTTTGTTTTTAGTCATATAAAAAGGTCACTCTCTGCACATGTGATCAGTCAGTCTGTAATTATTGTAACTACTGTAGAATCCTTGTAATTATTGCACAACTGTCCAACATGAAACAGCTGCAGTAAATAAACAATTTGCCATGTAATATACAGCTTTTAGATGCATTCTGTTTTAGTTAGTTTTCATTAAGATCTTTCTTCTTCACACAGTGATGCTCCACTAATTTCTTTTTCTTTCACTGAGCATCTACTGCATATTTATAGCCTACTGACAATCTGAAAAGCCATTTTAATCCCAGGTTTTTTTTTGATAGCTGATTTTAACCTTGTGCCAGATGTATCACATCCCACCTTTCCTGCCCACATGCAGGAAGCTGATTCTGCATGAGAGAGGTGAAATTGGGGCAGCTGAAGGGAAGTTTAGAAATATCACTGTTAGATTTTGGGAACTCTAAACAAAGAATAAATGAAGTAGTCATTTTTAGTATATTACTTTTGTGTTATGATTAGATACCTGACTATTATTTTGGGACTGTACATAAACCGCCCCCTCCCCTCACAACACAAATAATTTTGTGCAATCCTTTAACTAAGCCACAGAATTGTACTCTCTGTCACTGTTTGTTGACTCTGTCACAAAACTAAAACAATTTTAAGCTGTTATTGTGTTAGATACATTATTTCACCTATTGTCTCTGTTAGAGGAATTTTAAGGTTAAGCTTAGACACCTTCTGATGTAATTTGTTGATGCCCCAGTCAGTTAATCACTTGGCCTTGGATGATTTTTGTACTATAGTGTTAATTCCTGGAATGCAGATACACTTGTAGTTGCTTTAAATCTGTTACAATAATACTGTATATTTCTACTGCTTTTAATAAGTCTAGTTTAATTTTCTGTTTTTACAGATTTGAGCAGTAAAGAGCTGACCGACAGTAAGAGCCCTGTGCCTTTTCCCATCTTCTTGCCAGTCAACTACGAGGTGCGAGATGCTGACTACCTCTTCTTAAAGGAGGCTGGCCAGGACTTCATGAGGAACTCCAGCATGCATAGTCACACGCAGCCCTTTGTTATCTTAAGAGCCAGCCGCCAGCCAACTGTCAGCGCCAGCTATGGCACTATGTCTACAGAGCAGGTTGTGCCTCTAGATCTGGTCCAGTCTGTTCAGCTTTTCAGATCGCCAGAGATCTTCACCTTTAACTGGAAAATCCAGGCCTTTGTGCTGACACCTCGGGTTTTCTCCTCCAAACCCAAAGTGCGGGTGCTCTTCTATGTTGCAGGGAGGGACTGGGGTAGGGGGGAGGGAGCTATGGATGAGCTACCTTGTGTGACAGTATATGCTTTCTGGCAGACCCAGGAGGTGAGAGGTTCCTGTGCCATAGGGGGAGAGAGAGGAACCTGCATGGCTGAGCTGGTTCCTGCACCTGGCTGGTTTGCTGCAGGGTCAGAAGGCACCAGCAGGGAGAGACAGGACCCATCTGCTGGGAACCCCGTAGAGCTGTACTACCAAGCACAGCCCAAAGTGAATGGGAAATGTAATTTAGTGGATGTAAGTCGTTGGGGTGGCTCACAGCAGCAGACAGAGTATATTCCTGTCACTCCTATGCAGAGGATTGGCAGCGTGCGGCTTCTACAGGTGCCTAAAGGAATGGCAACACTTTCTCGCCTCAAGCTTGGCAATGCCATTATCATACGGACATCCTCCAAACCACTGAAGAAGACTGACATTGCCACCTTCTACATACTCATGGCCAGTTCTGCTCAGCTGACTAATTTCACACTCAGGTGAGACGTATAAATGTACTCTAAATGAAATATGGCACCACATTATAGGTCCCTGTTATTTCAATGTCCAAATTAATTGGTTAGTAAGTATTCATTACTGCAAAGTGTTCACTAACGGTTAGTCCTCATCTCTAATTCCTGCAGAAATCCTGTACCATTTAAAATAACGGAATATTGGAGGAAATGAGATTTTGCATGGATTATGGCATTCTCTAAAAAAATGTCAAAGAGGTTAGCTATATTTCTGGGGAAAGGGGTAGATTATTCCAGTTAAATTAGAAAAATACATGTTTGAGTGAGAACAGCCTCATGACATTAAGGGCTATTTCAAGAGTGGTAGTCATCAGGGTTGACATGGATCAAATAAAATCACGTGTAGCTTGTGACTCATTATCACCTTCCTTTAAAGGGTATCTGAGTTATATGCTACTGAATGTGTAAAGCTCATGGGGATTACAAGCAATTTAATTTAAGGCTGTGTTCTCATTTTGCACTGCAGAATGTTCCTCTTTGACTGGAGGTGGGAGCATTTCTAGCACCACCTTAGTTATTGCTCTATATGTCTCTGCTCCATTCTTGATAATAGACATTTATTTTAATGCCTCAGTGACCTGACTTATTAACCTATATAGCATAATAACCCAGTCTCTCCTTTTGAAGGTAAAATGATGCAATTTAGGAGATTAGCACCTCAAAACTAGATTTAAATCTTATGATTCCAACTTGCTTTCAGCATTTAATTGATGGTTTTCGTGGTCATCCACAGCATAATACCTTTTGATGATGGAGATCAAACAGAACCGTGCTGCAGAGTAGCTAGATTTGTCGAGGTTATCTGTCAGAGCAGACAAGTACAGATTTATACTAACTTGATTATAGACATTTTTATTATTATTCTAGACACTATCTGCTGTATTCCAAGCAGGTGAATAATGGACTGACTGAGATGTGAAATGTGTTTTCCTTATGTGTCTCAATTCTGGTTTGCATGTAGATTTGGATCATAAGTAAAGAATGTCATAAACCTATTTTTCATAGGCTATACAGTGAGTTATGACACAGAATGCGTTTATGTTTACTACAGCATCATCTTACATTTGTCATGGGTCATCTTTGGGAAGATTTAACCACGTGAAGCCTGACACATCAAATAATAACCATAACAATCTAGTTGTTTTAATATGAGTACTTATTGGACCCTGAATGCAAAAAAATGTTTTGAAATCAATATAATCATAAGATTTCATGTTTGCACACCATACTGTCCACACCAACAATTGTGATGAACAGTTTTAATAATGTGTGGATTAGTTTCTGTGTTGTTGTTTGCAGTGTTGTTGTGTGATCGTAAGGTGTCTTGACTTGAGAACTGATTTAACAAGGAAATCTCTGAGGGCTAATCCAAAAATTTCTGACTCTGTCTTCATACGCTACATTGTGGTACACAATCACAATCAATACTTCCCGAAAATTAAATAATTTCTGAGTTACCGAGCTCTGCCTTGACTTGCTTATACATGCTTCATTGGAAGCAAGTAAGTATAAGGAGACAGTCATGGATTTTTAATTTGTGCGGATCAACTGTGTATGTTGGAATAGATAAATATTGATTAAGCGAGCTGCACACTGATGCACTTGTCCTCCTTGTGACGTTGAGTCCACTGGAATCCACATTTCTTTTAATGGCAATGGCATGGCAAAAAACATTAACCTGAGTGTGTTTCATCTTATATTTCAGGGTATTTTGTGAATACAGATGAGTATCTGTGTGTTTGTGTATTTTAAAGGGTTAGATTATGTATTTGAATGAATTTGTTGTTTCCTTTTCTTTCTGTCTCTTGATCTTAGTTGAAGCAATGCCCCCCCCCCAAAAAAAAGGCTTGCTCCTCTTCATCCTGTCTCTTTTAATCATTGCTGCTTTAAATAATTTTCTCACATTGCTTTACAAAAAGCAGGTTGCAGTATGTCACCTCTCCTCTTCTTTCCTATCCCTTTCTATCTTTTCCTTTCCCTTTGTCTCTTGTCATCTTGTCACCTTTCCTTTCTCCTTCCCTCATCTCATCTCTCTTTACAGCTACTGTCTTGGATGGGAGATTGTCACTTTTGTCAGTAATTGTTCATAGTCAGTAATACAGCGCTAAACCCTCCCCCAGCTTAGCAGCATGTTAACAATTCCTGTGCATCCAGTCCTCAACAGCTGCCTGTATGCTTGATCACTGTCTGAAAGTCCCTTAGCTTAGCTTAATACGCAGCATGTCATCAGCATGAAAAAACATGATTTGAGGTCAGTAGGGAAAAAGGCAAGCCACACCTGTGCGTTCCAGTAAAATGAAGCCGTCATACTTAGTGAGAGCTTGATAAAGGTCATAGAGAAAGTACTGTACTTTCATCGTCACTCTACTCATATGAAGGATAATTACATTATACCTTGAATCTTTTCTTTTTAACTGCTATTAAAAGTCGGCTATGAGTCACAATAGTTTGTCTTGTTTAATGGGTTTTATTCAAAGGCATCATTGTGGCAATAAATAAATGTAAGCTTCTGTATCAACTGGACACCGTGTCAGTGAAGTTCAACGAGGGAGCCTCATCATTCATCTGTGTGACAAATAGGAATTTTACATTCATTTTTAGTGCTGGTGCCATCTGGCAGGAGTGTTGGCAGGAGCGTCTCCTCAACTCCCTAAACTGCTCCATAAGTACGATAAGCACGTTGCCGATGGCTGGCTATCAGACTGGCTAAACGGTGGACATTTGCCTGCATAATTAACGATTGCATCTGTTTTCGATTGCACTGGGGTTCACCAATGGTACTGTGGCCCCGCAGTGATGTTTCCACGAAGCCAAGGATGGGAACACAAATTATATTAGGGAAGTAATTACAAACCCTATGCAGCATCTTGATAGAAGCCTTGGTGATGAAATACAGTACATCTTGGCCATGCTGTCTAGCTCACACAGAGGATAAAATCCATCTTTGAGGCCTTTGATCAGAGTCTCTTTTTTTATTGTGTTTTTGAATTTTCTCATTGCTTTACTTTCTTGTGTTGGCCATGGCCCTGTGTCCAAAAAGGTTTACAGAAAAAAAGCAATCCATAATTAAATAATGGAAGGAAACTGACTGACAGAGCCAAAGTCTGCTTTGTGTTTGAATATTTGACAGTGTGACAGTGAGTGTGGCAGTCTGCATGTTTGGATACGTGCGGTAACACTATGACCTGCATATAAGTTTGTGTGAGTGAATGAAGAGTATGTAAAAGGTGAAACAATAGTGCCACTCATGCCTTGCCTGGTCAGAAGTGAGATGGATGGCAGGTGCAGCACCTGCGAGCTGCTTTTCTCACACACTGTCAGCTTTGGTCTCCACAGCCATCCATCTTCTCTGCCCTGGTGCCTCCCCCTGCCTGCTGGCTCCTCGGGGCCTGCTAACCAAAGCCATGGACATTGGTTCCTGCTCCCAACCACTCAGAAGAAAAACACCTCTTCCAGTTTTTTGGTTGTACACAAGGAGAGAGAGGGGTGGGAGGAGAGGGAGAAAAAGGCTTTAGGAAAGTCTTGTTGTTACTGTCACTTTTTATTAGTTAAACCCTGCTCCTCTCAGCTCAATACACAGAGGTGTTTCATCACAGCAGGGCATGTTGTCCACAAGCCATTACTAGATTAACAGTCCTCCTAGGTTTTCTCATTAATTCATTGAGCATGCCATCATGCTTACCTCATTGATTATGCTGGATTAAAGTTTTTCTCCACTGAAAACAAATAATCACACTGACTGCACTTATAATTCCCTACAGCCAGCATCAGTACTGTTAACAACATAAAATTAGCAAATGTGACGTTGGTTGACCTACAGTTATAGGTTTAGGTTTAGTTAGGTTATTGTCTGATAAATATTACATGTGTAATGCATTACATATGAACTCCACTTCAAGTAACAGTTGCTTTCTTTCTGAGGGTTAGATGAGATGATTGATATAATTGTACTAATAACTAATATGAAGCTACCACAAGCGGCTGATTATCTTAGCTTAGGATAAAGATTAGAAGTGGAGAGCTGTGTATATTCAGCCTGTGTGACAGAGTAATGTGAATTCAAACTTTTGATTTGGAAAGTTATTGTAGACGCAGAAACAATTAATGTGCGGCATGCTACCTCCATTGTAATGTCATTAACGGAGGTACCGGTGTGCAGCTACTTTTTGTCTTCGTCTCACCTCATCTTCCATTCTAACCAGGAAGCTGTAGCTTGTTTACATCAAAACTGTGTGTATTCCCCTTTGCTCATTTAGCCCAGAGTGTGTGTCCCCTGTGTTCTCGGCTCCACTGCCTCCTTGGAACCCTCTAACTGATAACAATGGACTTGCTGTGCTTTTCTCTTTTCTTCTGTCATTCACTATGATGCACGGTACACAGAGCAGCCAGTTTCATTTACTAAACTAACAGAGAGACCATGAAACACCTACAGTATTTGGCTGCTTGTTGGGCTTTATTTTATCTGTTCTGGACCAGACGTAATTTAATAAGTTGCAGTATGTTTGTTAGTTCAGGTTGTTTTTCTGATACACATCTGCTGTGGTTAAAGTGTCAGAGATTGAGACACTAGAGGCTTCAATGTGATTACCTGCTATAGGATTATGAAGTGTTCACACTCTAAAAGTATGGCATTGAGCTGCATGCAATTGTGATCAGTAGGTTTTTGTTTTTCAGCAAGTCATAACACCAAATTATTTCACCTTTTAGCCCACTGCTCCCTGGCTGAACCTGTGTTAATCAGCTTCTGTGCGAAACAGCTGGAATAGAATCCAGCAGTCTCCTGGGTCACAGTGACGAAGACATGGCCTTTTTAATTGTGACCTTTAACCTGTGAGCTCTCTGTCTGTTTGAGCAGCGTTACAAATGCCACAGGATGAGCCAAACCTATTTTTTCTGAGAGGGACACTGAGGAAAGAATGGAGCCCTTTCTAGTTTGCACTGCTGAGGCAGCATACAGATAATAGGTAGATACACAGACACTTGAGACCTTCCTTCCAGATTATATGCAACACGTGCAGATCACGCCCTACAGACATGCACAAAGAAATGTGCAAAATGTGCGAAGAACATTCAACTTAAACTTGAATAAGCTAATTTAAGACGGAATACATGTTACATTGTGCTAAACAGAAACATGATTTTGATGATAATTTCTTACTTTCATCCAGACCCCACCCAGAGCAGGAGAAGTGTTCAGCATCAGATTGTTGTTGCTACCATAGATTGCCCCTCTGAGAGTCATAGGTCCTGGCTTACTAAAGGTTTGCATGTACTAAATCACGTGCAAACGGCTCGACCTGATCTACTTTCATAAATATGCAGAGTAAGGCCTTTTTTGCCCAAGTGTGCAAAATATATGGAGGAGAAAATGCAAATACAAATGCGGTGGCTGGGATTACGTCTGAATTGAAAGGCTGCTTGAATCTTAATGCACATGGGAGGCTGGTGTTACGTTGGGGGAGTAGGATGCAAAGGAGATAGAAAATAATCCATCCAAAAGTGTTTGGCACTCCTAATATATTTGGAATGATTATGAAAAAAATAAATATGTCTATCTGCTGAATCTATCAATATATCTGCTTCCTGTGCACCCAAGATGCTTTGAGGACAAACATGATTTTTATGCGGTTGCTGGTTTATAGGAGCATCATTCAGATTTTTTTTTTTTGCTGTAGCTCATCAAAGTGATTGTTAGCTTCTCCCACTAACAGCTTTATTTTATCTTGATCTTGACAGTGACCATTGTCTAAACTCTCCATGACGGACACCAGTAAAACACCCCAAATCCTCATTTAAATACAGCAGCCTC